>ML786655.1:225120-237202 GCA_009831015.1 Picea engelmannii | reverse complement strand
TTCCATCTATGTTTTCGTCTGATATCAGAGAGTTCATGATCGAATGATTCGCGTGGATTGTTGCAGTGATGTTATGATAAAGGATTTGTTGTGGCATTATTGTATTCTCTGATCTTTTGTGTTTGAATGTAAGAGGATCTTGCATTCGAATTATTTCTCCTTCAGTCTGTTACAAACCGGATGTTTATGATAGATTTTCGCACTTTTCTCATGCAAGTCTTCCCCCTACTCACCCTTATTACAACTCACTGTTTGAAGTTTATCTAAGACCTCACTCACCCGTGCATGCCTGGCCTAGTTTCTGAGTTGAGACGACTGTTCTGAGTTTGCTTCCATTTGATCACCCCTTTTAAACAAATCGTGACATTAAACTGATGGGTGTCAGGCTCTGCTCCTGCAAGCAATCTAGAAGTGACTTCTGACGCTAACACTTAGGAACCTTCAAAACACTAACCCTTGCTGCCAAAATAGAACATAATAGAAACAATGTTGAAATTTTGCACATCCAGTGTGGGAAACCCTGCTTCCTCCATCGAGGCTGTGAAATCCCTTCACATATTCAATATTAATAATTTGGGCATTCTATCACTGCAATATTATTCAGACATGAGTATAAATCTGCATAAGTAAATCATATAATTGGTCCCCTTGACACCCTTATTTGGTACCTATTTCAATATATTCCTCTCTCGCATTGATCGCAATGGTACCCCTCTTTCATTTGCCCTTTTTTTGCGGACCCAATCACTCTATCCTGCACACTTATTTGGGACCCATCTCACTTGATTCCTTACATCATGTTGATTTCAATAGTATCCCTCATTTATAATCCTTTTTGTGTGGACCCACACCCCCCCTTACTTCCTACCTATCTCCTCAGATGGCAACCCACAACCAAGACTTGTGCAACAAATTGTCTTCCCTAGATGACCCCTTTGACAAACTTCAGAACGAATTTATAGTAGCTCAAACTTAGTCCAATGAAAATTTTGCCCAAGTTAATTCTAGAATTGCTACCATTAATTCCAGGCTCACCAATCTTGACATCCTCTCTAATCAACTGAAATCCATGGCCACACTTGTTTATCAAATCAAGACCCCTACCTCCTCGACACAAATTTCCAACCAAGAGGGAGTCGAATCATCACATTCCACATAATTTAATTCTAAATCCTTTTCTTATGATCCACGTCTTCCTAAAGTCGAGGTGAATAAAATTACTGGATCAGACCCCACGGGATGGGTCATTCAAATGGAACATTATTTCTCATTGCATGGCATCACCGATGAATTAATAAAACTTCTTGTTGGTGTCCTCTATTTAGATCTATAATGATGGAAATGGTGGAAATGGCATAAAAATTCCCGCAAAGTTTATATTGCTTGGACCCAATTTGTCGCTTATATTTATGAACGTTTTGACACAAACACTCATCGTTTGTGCCATTTAACCAAGCTCAAATACTCAGGAACAATTGAAGACTACATCATTGATGTTTAACAATTGGATTTTCGAACTGACTGCATGTCAGACACCTTCTACCATGAATTCTTTATTAGTGGCCTTAAGGATGACATCTGAGCTCATGTCCTGATGGCTTACCGTCATACCTGTCTTGAATCCACCCACCGAGCCAAGGAATCACAACAGGTGGTCATTACTCAAATAAAAAAGCCATCCTTTATTCCATGTTCCCACCCCACCAATCTAGTTCCTCCTTCCCCTCCTTTTAATGTCTAGAAATTAACGAGGGTAGAAATGGATGAACACCAACTTAAGGAGTTTTGTTACAATTGTGATGAAAAATAATTTCTAGGGCACACATGTAAGGAGAAAAATATTTTTATGGCCATTTTTGAGGATATTTCTAAAGATGAAGGTGATGTTTCTCCTCTCGAATCACTACCCCAGGTCGATGATACCAATATGCCTTCTGATCCACCTAAGGTTGAACCTGCCATCTCTCTCCATGCTCTCAATTTTATCTTAGCTCCCCAAAAACTTAAGTTAATTGGCTATATCAACTATTAAAAAGTCATTATCCTCATTGACAGTGCCGACACTCATAATTTTATTCATCACCAAATTGCTCAAGAGACCCATTACTGTATCAATGATGTCAATACATTTCAAATCAAGATTACTAATAGTGGTTCCATGAAACATGGGGGATATTTTTAAAATGTGCGCCTGCAAATAGGTAATTATAATTTGAAATCCCACATATTCTCTATTGAAATGGAAGATTGTGACATTGTTTTGAGTGGTGGATGGTTATGCACTATAGGCCCCATAACCATGGACTTCAAGGAATTATACATGAGCTTCTGTTAAGAACCAAATATCGAGATAGCATAGAGAAACCTCATAATAAGTACTCAATGCCTTGAACAAGAGATAATTTCATATAATAAGTCTCTTCGAGGGGGAAACCTCCTTATACACCACATAAATTTCCAAATACAAGATGATTCCAAATGAAAATGTCTCCTTGGTATATATAGGAGACTAGGAGGTACAATTACAACTAATGGACCCAAGACGACATAAATAAAATAACATTACTAATGTAAAATGCCCCAATTAAGGGGTAATGTGCCACTATTTAGGGCTTAACATGCCCCACTCCTTCAGATAAGTGTTATCTGCAACACTTGAGTAATTTTGGATGCTTCTGTATAAAAGACTCATCTTCCCAAGTGGAATCTTCAACAGGTAGTTTCCTCCACTTAATGAGATACTCTGAAATGGATCTATTCCTGAGCTGGAGAATTCTTGTGTCAGTGATTGGTTCAAGCTCCAATATGATTTTTCCTTCCTCGTCAAGTTCTGGAAATATAGTTTGAACTGGGATCTTGTCACCTATAACCTTGTTTAAGCATGAAACATGGAAAACTGGGTGTACTCGTGAAGATGCAGGCAACTTCAATTTGTATGCCATAGTACCAATCTTTTGAAACATCTTATAAGGGCCATATTACTTTGGTGATAATTTATTATCCTTCTTGGCTTGCTTGAGGGACATATGTTGTATGGTTGTAGTCTTAAAAACACCCAATACCCTACTTCAAAACTTCTTTCACTACGATGTTGATCTGATTGTTGTTTCATGCGATTCTGTTCCATGGTCAGGTTGTCCTTTAATATTTGGAGAAATTGTTGTTGATGCTCGATGTGATCTTCCACTGCTGGAACCTTATATTTTTATTTTAGAGAAGAAGTGATGGAAGGTGGGTGGTATCCATAGAGTTCCATAAATGGTATCATTTTTGTTGTAGTATGAAAGGAAGTGTTATACCAGCATTTTGCCAAGGGTAACCAGTTGAACCATTGTGTTTGTTTATTAGAGACAAAGAAACAAAGGTAGCCTTCCAAAAATTTGTTCACTATCTCAGTTTGTCCATCAGATTGAGGATGATAGGATGAGATATGAGCCAATTGAGTACCCAAACAAGAAAATAATTCTGTCCAAAACTATCCAGTGAAGATGGAATCTCTATCACTTACAATAATCTTTGGGCTTCCATGTAGCTTTTGAACTATCTCCATGAATGCGGTGGAAACTGTACTGTCTTTGAAGGGATGAGAGAGTGCACAAAAGTGTGTGTACTTGGTTAGTCTATCAACAATCACCATGATGACACTCTTTCCTTCAGGCTTCCGTAACCCTATGATGAAATCCATGGAAACCTCCTCCCAACGCTGACTTGGGATGGCTAATGGTTGTAAAAGACCCAGGGTCTTAATTGTTTCCACCTTATTTTGTTGGGAAACCAAAAATTCTACCACAAACCTTTGAACATCAGTTTTAAGGCCATCCCAAAAAAATTCCTTCTTGACCCCATGGTAGGTTTTCAAAAATCCCGAGTGCACTCCTACCAAAGAGGTGTGCAATTCCAATAGTACCTTTTGTTTGAGTTGGAAGTTCTTACATAAATATAAGAAAAATTTGTACCACAGTGAATCATTTTTCCATGTAAATGTATCTGATGCAATGGAATACTGCTGCAACCTTTGAATGAGAGTCCACACATTTTCGTCATTCTTCCATTCATCCCTCACTTCTATTATCCAATCGGGTTGGATGATCGAGATAGCACAGAGAAATGCCTCAACATCTTCATCCTTTCTTGAGAGTGCATCTGCCACAACATTTTGCTTCCCTTTTTTATAGATGATTTCAAAATCATAACCCAATATCTTGGTCACCCATGTTTGTTGTTCTTCTGAAGATAGTCTTTGTTCGAAGAAGTATTTAAGACTATCATGATATGTTTTGACCTTGAAGTTCCTACCTATTAGGTAAGGGTGCCATTTGTTCAATGCATGTAGTATTGCCATCATTTCCTTATCATAAATGGGTTTGTGTAAGTCCTTTCCCTTGAGTGGCCGACTTTCAAAAGAAAGGGGCCTTCCTTCTTGCATTAGAAAAACAACAATGCCATTTCCCGATGCATCACATTCCATAATAAAGGTTTTTGTGAAGTCTGGTGTGGTCAAGACAAGAGCTTTGCACATTGTCTCTTTAAGTTTTTCAAAGGCTTGAGTTGCCTCTGGAGTCCATGAAAATGCATCCTTCTTAGTTAATGCCATTAAAGGTGCTGCTATTCTTCCATACTTCCGAACAAACTTGTGGTAGTAACCTGTCAAACCTAAAAATCCTCTAAGATTCTTCAATGTTTTGGGAATAGACCAATCCATCATGGCCTTAATCTTGTTAGGGTCTACCTTGACACCTTCATGAGATACAATATGACCCAAATAATCTACCTCCTTTACCCCAAAGAAACATTTGGATGGTTTGGAATATAGTTGTTTCTCCTTTAGTAGTTGTAGCACCTTGTCAACATGTCACACATGATCCTCCCAAGACTTGCTATGGATTAGTATATCATCAAAAAATACTAACAAATTTTTTTGAAGGAAGGGCTTGAAAATGGAATTCATCAACCCTTGGAATGTGGAAGGTGCATTTGTAAGGCCAAAAGGCATGACCAAAAATTCATAATGGCCTTCATGAGTTCATAATGTTGTTTTTGGGAAATCTGCTTCATTCATTCTAATATGATGATACCCTGAATGAAGATCCAAATTTGTGAAATAGATTGCTCCATGTAGTTCATGTAACAATTAATCAATGTCGAGAATGGTAAACTTATCTTTAATAGTGATCTTGTTGAGATCTCTATAATCTGGACACATACACCATGAGCCATATTTCTTGAGTACCATTACCACCGGTGCAAAGTAAGAACTTTGTCTAGGTCTAATAATTCCAACCTCTAACATTTCTTCAACCATATGCTCAATTTCACTCTTCTGGGCATAAGGGTATCTACAAGGCCTGATGTTAGGAGGAACACTCCCAAGAATTAGGTGAATAACATGATCATGATTTAGAGTGGGTGGAATACCTTTGGGAGTATCTTCAAATACTTTGGAATGCTTATCAATGATCCCTTGAAGATCTAGGGGAATAGATGGCTTAGATGTTTGAACATATAGTGAGCATAGTTGTGAAATTACACCCTGATGCTCCTTTTTCAATAATTTTTTCATGCCATTAGATCTTATCACCTTACTGGGTTTCCCTGTGATACCCCTTAACTCAATTTCTTTTCCTTCCAATGAAAATTTCATGAAAAGTTCTTGAAAATTAAAAGAAACTGCACCTAATGATTGTAACCATTTGATTCCTAGTAAAAATATATTTAGACAGACATTGATCAAAGGGTTAGATAATTGTCTTGTTTTATTCAAGCATTAGTGTAGCTTTACTTCTATTACAACTTTCTGTCATAACTTAGATTGAATTCATCATCTTTCTTTCAGTTTAATCTTTTTGATTCAATATTCTTTAATGCATCTAGAATAAGTTCTTTCCATGCAATCTAGATTAGCTATACTTTCAGATTGGTTTGTTTCCTTCAAGCAAATAGTCTAGAACTTCTTTCTTTCATTTTATTTTCCTGCGCATTTTTAGCCTTTGATCAATTTCATACCCTTGCTACCGACAAGTACATACTGCACATATAGTGCATAACACCTCTTAAGTTTGTACGAATCCTGGTTTGAAAAAGTAGAGTAGGAAGCCAAGAGTATAGTAAATTATTGTTGCCATTCCTAGGGCCATCACCACCTCCACTCCTTTCCTGCCATTTTCCCATGCCGAGACAATTTTTGGGGGTTCCATATCCACCAGATGAAAAAATTCAATGAGATGGGAGAAAAAATCTTCTTAGGGGTCTCTGTGTGGATGCATCCACCATAATTATCAAAGGGAAAGAGTGAAATTGAGGTCACCCCCATAATGGTATCAGTTCAAGCCAAGGCCCCAGAAGAGGCCAATCCATCCCAATATTTTTTTTTTTTTTTTTTTTTTTCTTTAGTATATGAGCCATTGTTAAGAAATGAGACACAGTTTGATGCTAAACCTAACAGAAGAGAGGAAGAAATATGTAATCAAGAAAGTAAATGACAAAAAATCACAGAGTACACAAATATTTTACCCTAGAAACCCAAACCAAGAAAACCAACATTCCTTGAGCATTCTTCATTCAGAATAAAAGGTTACATGGCTAACCTTGGTCCACACCTAAGACACAATCATCATCATACCCTCTTTCTTACGCAAGAACAACCTTGTATCCAATTTGACTTACATCTGCATGACCAACAACCTACATATAAATATTTCTCCAAAGATTTTCTATCTTATGATTATCTTTTACAACATTACAACACACCTCTTTATAGGATTTACAGTAGGAAAAACCCTAAAGAAATGGCACCCAAAAATGGTTACAGATTCATAGAAATCATTGGCTACAAATCCTGCGAATCTTGAGATTTTGTTACAGTTGATGACATGCTACTGATTGGAAACTGCATGGATGCTAAGAAGAAGGTGGATACCAAACATCTTGATCCGACTTTGTACTGGTCGATGCTAGGTACACATCGCCTCCCTTATCTGGAGTCATCTTTCTCTCAGTTGATTGCTTCTCGTTGGATCCTGTACTGAATTCCATCGCCCTCAACTTGCGGTCCTTTTTGTAATGCCCAAATTTACTGTATTTCCAATATCTTCTTGTCGATTGAACCGGGGATTTAGATCTACCCTTTGACTTAGAATTTCTACCAAAGAATTTTCCTTTATATCTATCAACTGATCAACCTCTCACCACTAAATTATCTTTGATCCATCCTTCCATGTTCTTCCTTCTCATTTCTTCTGACAATAGAGATGCAACCACGTCTTCTAGCGCTGATGTGGTTACATTAATCCCTATATCCACGATCAAGCTATCCCAGGAGTCTGGAAAAGAACATAATAGGCTAATACACTTCTCCTCCTCAGTGATTTTAATATCCACAAAAGATAACTGGCTTATAATGGTATTAAACACATTTAAGTGCTCAATCACCAAACTACCATCACCGATTCTCAGAAGATATAGTTTCTTTCTGAGAAATAACTTGTTTACCAGGGATTTTGACTAGTACAAGCTTCCCAACTTGTGCCATAGTTTCTTGAATGAATCTTCACCTGAGACATTCAACAACACCGGATTTGCAAGACAAAGTCAAATCATACTCCTTTCTCTTCTCTCAAGTTTCTCCCATTCTTTCATTGACATACCTGCCGACATGGTACTTGGATAGATTGTTGTCCATTGTTCTCGGTCTACAAGGAGATATTCAATTTTAAGCTTCTAAAGCTCAAAATTCTGGCCATTGAATTTTTTTATCTCTATTCTCGAACTCCTCGCCATTCTTTAACACAATCTTCAACACAATCTTTAAATACTTCTAACTTACGACTCTTAATATACCTAGGGTTTAGCTCAAATCAAAGGTTGTTAATCCAAGCTCTGATACCAAATGTTAGGAAATGAGACACACTTCCATGCTAAACCTAACATAAGAGAGGAAGAAATATTTAATCAAGAAAGTAAATGACACAACAATCACACAATACACAAAGATTTTACCCTAGAAATCCAAACTGGGAAAACTAGAATTCCTTAAGTATTCTTCATTCAGAATAAAGGGTTACATGTCTAACCTTGTTCCACACCTAAGACAAAATCAACATCTTACCCTCTTTCTTATGAAAGGACAACCCTATAGCCAATTTGGCTTACATTTGCATGACCAACAACCTACATCTAAAGATTTGTTATCTTACGAATAACTTTTACAGCATTACAACACACCTCTTTATAGGATTTACAGTAGGAAAAACCCTAAAGAAATGGCGCCCAAAAATGGTTACAGATTCATGCAGATTATTGGCTACAAATCCTGCAAATATCAGGATTCTGTTATAGTCAACTACCAAGTCGTATTACCCGTCGACTACCAATTGTCCTTCATTCGGTATTTAGTTGGTTGCCACATGACCACTTGTCGACCTCTTGTTGGTTTACCTCTTCAACTTGCTATCGATGACTTTACCATGTCGAATTTCCTCGACCTTCGACTTTGACTTTAACCAGTTGAATAACCTCGACCTTCGAGATGCTGTCGATCCACCTCGACTTCTTCTTTACCTAGTCGAATCACCTCGACCTTTGACTTCGATTGTCAGTCGATCCACCTCGAATTTAACTGCAAATAATATGACAACCCAATAACCTTAAAGGTTGATAATTTTGAATGAAGAGTCATGATTCCGAGCTCTCAACTCCACCAAAATTCCATATTTCAAAACAAAGGTAAAAAGGGCCTTTATATTAGGACTCCAAGCAGTAAGTAGTGTTGGGTATGTGTTATATTCTTTGCATGTGTGGGGGGGTGATTCAAATTTGATGACTACGTATGACAATCCCATAACTTGTCTCTCTTTGTGGGCATGTGAACCAGGAACTTCCCGAGGGGGGTCCTAGTATTGGCCCGCCTTAGTTTCGTGAAGCATTCGGGGAAGCAACTCAAATTTGTTTTTTGGGCGGTTTTTTGCTATTTTATCATTTCTCGCTATTTTTAGCAGTTTTCTAAATTAATCCCGGATTAAAGGATTAGGGTTTTGATAGGTTAAAAATACCTACAATATTGTATATATTGTATTTCCAATGGTGAAATTAATACAATGAAGAGTTGAGAGGTGCGACACCAAAGAAGGCTAGTTTTATCCGAGTTAAGGGTTTCCTACGTAAATATTTGTGTACTATGTGTATGAGCCATTGGTTAATTTATGTTTTTCTTAAGAATATGTATGCATTTATATATTTCACAGATTTAAAAATTACATGTGGTATAGGAGCATGTTTTTGGCTTCATGGGGACGGCTTTGTTGCTGAGGGTTTGGCCCGGTCGTGATAGATCAAGTTTATCTTGGGTTTGTGATAAAATTGGGTTTAGTGGGAGCTTTACAGTGGTGATTCAGGTGTTTAAAGAGAATCAAAATCAGTTATAGAATTGAGATTGAGAAGTTCAACAGTCAAAAATTTGAGCTATGGAAGCTCAAGATGGAGGACGTTCTTGTAGATAAAGAAAAATGGATCATTGTGGATCCTGGTACACAACCCACCGGTACAAATCCTACTGGTACACAAACTACTCGTACACAATCTACTGGTACACAAACTACTAGTACACAAATTACTAGTAATCAATCTACTGGTATGTTAAAAGAATATTGGGAGAAGTTGGATAAAAGCGAAAGGAGTATGATTCAACTCTGCCTGGAAAATTCGATGTTACTGAATGTTTCAAGAGAATCTACAACCAAGGAACTATGGGAAATGTTGGGGAATTTTTATCTGTCAAAGTCCCTGGTAAACAAGTTGTTTCTTCGAAAGAAGCTGTATCATCTTAGGATGGAAGATGGAGATTCTGTGACAGAGCATATAAATTCCTTCAATACTTTGACTCTTGGGATAATCTGTTTGTAGAATTTGGTAGTACCAGTCAATATGCATTGGAGTATGAGGATGCATTTGCATTCTTGTTATTGGAAGAGATGAGGCAGAAAAACATGGATAGTCATAGCACAAGTGCTTTATTTGTAAGAGGTCGTCCCTAAGATAGGAATACAAATAAGTGTTTGGGGGGAAGATCTAAATCTAAAGGTAGATATAAATCCCCATGAAAATCTTTGAGGAAATGATGGAAATGTGGTAAAGCCGGGCATTATAATAAATATTGATGGTCTAAGAAAGTTGATAAAGCAAAGGGATCTAATGATGCCTCTTCCACAGAGGATAAAACCTCCACAAAAGAAGGAGGTGATGTTTATTTGGAATCTACAGGTACACATGAAGATCGTGATGTATGGTTGATTGACTTAAGTTCATAATTTCATATGACTACTCATAGGGAGTGGTTCAGTGAATATGGAAATTACAATGGTGGTGATGTCTTCCTAGGATATGACTCAACAACTAAAATCATGGGATGTGGAAGGGTTAAGATGTTGTTGAAATATGGAAGGATTAGAAATCTCCCTGGAGTTATGCACATTCCATATCAAGCCAGGAGCCTAATATCTATAAGTAAGTTTGATGATGCGTGTATGGATACTTTATTCTGAAAGGGAACTTGGTGTTAATATTATGGTAGTTGCGGGAGGTATTTACCCCCACGTGTGAACCTGACGAGAATAGAAGACTCCGGGAAGCAAGAGAAACCATAATGAGTTGGCTAATAACCCTAGAAGCCTTGTCATCTCAAGAAGATAATTTATATTAGGCTATTAGCCTCCAAGAGAAGAAGTCGGCTAGAAATAATAATAATATACTGAATAGACACATACCCAGAAGGAGAAGTCGGCCCCAGCAAAATTGGTAGGATTACTATAAATACAGGGCGCCTGTTCTCATTTGCATCATCTTAGAATTGCAGTTTCCAAGTTGGTGCACACTGCAGTTGCAGTTTGGTGCGCAGGTTTGGAGGAGGGTTGCAGGTGCAGCGGCAGCAGCAGCTAGTTCTTAGTATTGGCTTGAATATCTCTTGGGTAGGGTTTGGACTATCTGATCATCTTTTTGTGATGTGCTATCCTTGGGGAAAGATGCCCTACTCTTTGTTTGGCTATCTAGCCTAGGGTTTTCTTCCGGAGGAATTCTCAGTCAAGGTTAAGGTGCTCGTAGGGAGGCTTCGGCCTATGGTTGGGTGACGAAGGTATCGTCAATGGTAAAACAAGCACACCATATTCTATATTCTAACAGGTTATGGGCCCACACCCCTTCAGTCAATCTAAAACGCTGGAAGGAAACATAGCCGCTAGATATTGAGCTCGTTGAGGTACTGTCGCTAGGGTTACTAGCAGGAGTAGTTTCCAAAAATCACTGCAGCTAGGGTTACCAGCAGAAGCAGTTGCAGAAACCCTAAACCTCTTATCGAGGCACCTTAAGTGACGAGATTGACCTAATATTTGGATAGATCAATGCACCCTATCCCAACGCATCTCCTTGTACACTCAGAAGGCTAAGACGTGAAGTTTGGATTTCTGGTCAAATCTAGGGTTTGACCAAGTCAAGCAAGCCATGATGAACTCTATGAAGTTTGAGAACAAGCTAGATGGAGCCTATAAATTTAGAGCATGGAAGACTAGAATTGACCTCATCCTTGCTAAGAATAAAGTGCTGGATATTGTGAAAGGAAAGATAGTGAAGCCAACGTTTAAAGAAGGAGAAGAGAATGAACCGCAGAACGTTGCAGCTATGGAGAAGTTCAAAGACGTTGACATCAATGCCATGAGTATCATAGTGGATTCCATAAAAGACCAATTGATACCCTACATCTCCCATATTGACTCATCGAAGAAGATGTATGATGCCCTAACAAATCTCTTCTCAGTCAGAAACATTGGACAAGTTATGAGTCTGAAGAATGAGCTCCGTGACATGAAGATGAATGATGACGATAGCATAACATTATGCTTTGTAAGGATCTCCCAGCTAAGATATCAACTACAAGCTATTGAAGAGATCACTTTAGAAAAGGAATTGGTGAACATAGTACTCAATGGTCTTCCCAAGACATGGGATGCATTTGCCGCAAGCATGAACACAAGGAAGGAGTACTTGACATTTGAAGAACTTTGGACTTGCTGTGCTCAAGAAGAATCAAGGATCAATG
>ML786655.1:156568-208588 GCA_009831015.1 Picea engelmannii | reverse complement strand
GCTTGTTCCGTAATCCGCCACCATCATCTTCATCGCCATATTCATCATGGGTTTATCTTCGAGGAAAAAGAAATTCCGGATTAAATCGGAACAAGTATCTGAACTCAAATAAACCCAACAGAAAAAACAAGCGAAAGATCGCAAGTTCGATTCGCGAGCCCATTCTTTTGCTCGACAAACTCAAGGACGTCCAAGATCCCGACAGCGCTCTCAAGATCTTTACTAGAGCAGAAGAACGAGGCCATAGGCACGAATATCCCACTTACTCTGCTGTCATATACAAGCTGTGTCGATCAGGTAAGTTTGAAGCCGTCCAAACCCTTCTTGATCGCATTGAATCTGAAGATATCAATTGCAATGAAACTCTGTTCGATGCCGTTATTCAACATTATGGGAAATCTGGTATGGTAGAGGAAGCAATTGGTGTTTTTCATAGAATTCCCAAGTTCAATTGCAGGCGAACTACAAAATCATTTAATGTTCTTCTCGAAGTTTTGGTCAGTGGGGGTCGGTTATCAGAGGCCCGGGAATTGTTTGAAAGCTCTCGGAGATTGAAGATAGTTCCGAATGTGGTTAGCTTTAATATACTTATCAAAACAGAGTGTAATTTAGACCGTTTGGCTGTTGCACGCCAACTGTTTGACAAAATGTGTCAAAGACGAATCGAACCCAGTACTGTTACTTATAATACAATGATTGGGTTTTTCTGCAGGAAGGGGTTAATGAGCGAGGCCATGGAGTTTTTGGACGAGATGGGAAAAGCTGGTAAGCCTCCTCCTAATTTGGTGACTTATGGGATATTAATTGAAGGTCTCTGTGATGCTGCACGGTTTCATGATGCGCAGAAACTCATATATGATATGCCTTATAGAGGCTGTAAACCAACTGTTGTCACTTATAGTGTGTTGGTGACTGGCCTCTGCAAGTATGGGAAGATGGAAGAAGCCATAAAACTTTTGGGCCAGATGAAGGATAAAGGTTTCAGGCCTGATGTTGTTGTCTATAATATATTTGTTAAGTTTTTTTGCATGGAAGGAAGAATGGATGATGCTGCGATGGTCTTGACCAAGATGCAACGAGAAGGGTTCTTGCCAAATGTTGTTACATATCGGATGATTATTGATGGGTTTTGCAAAGCGGATGACTTCAGCAGAGCTATGGAGATCTTTAATGTCATGTTGGAAAGGAAATTGGTGCCACACATTGATACTTATAACTGTTTGATCAGTAATCTTTGTCATCATGGAAAATTGGCAGATGCCACCTTGGTTTTTGAAGAGATGAGGAAAGGGAATTTGAAACCACATTTCGAGACATGGGGTTCCTTGGTTACAACTGTGTCTAATATATTAAGTGCTTTTCATTCAAGCGAGCTCCTTAATCAATTGCTTTTGGTGCAAGACTGAACAAGGAAGTTCAAAATACGTCAGACATGGTGGTCCCGGATTTTTCTGTTTCTCAAGGCTTTGGCGGATGATAGTATCATTTTGCAGCCTTTGAAACCTCAATTTTTCAAGTCAGTATTGCTAAAGTAGGTGACTTCAGCAAAGCTATGGAGATATTGGATGCTATGTTGAAAAAGAGATTGGTGCGACATATTGATACTTACAACTCTCTGATCAACCTTTGCCATCATGGAAAATAGGCAGATGTCACCTCGGTTCTTCAAGAAATGAGGAAAAAAAATGAAACTCCATATCGAGACACAGGACTCCTTAGTCACAGCTGTGTCCAATATATTTAATGCTTTTCAGTCAAGCAGGCTTCTTAATCAAATGCTTTCAGTGCAAGCCTGAACAAGGAAGCTCAAAATTTGTCAAACATGGTGGTCCAGATTATATCTGTTCGAGAAGGCCTTGGTGGCTGATACGCATCATTTCTTTTGATTTTGCAGACTATGCAAACCTCAAATCTTCAAGTCAGTATTGCAGCCACTCAGTGTGCCATCTATTTGGAGGTGGTTTTTGTGTTCATTGATTTTGAGTTAGAGCTGGTGAAGCTTAGGGGTCAAACATAACTCCACGCTTATCCTGCATTTTGTGAATAAGGCCTGAATCATCAGGATCATTTCCCTTTTGAAAATGCTCCTACATACACATTCAATAGAACATCATGGTAGTTACATGACTGGCATCTTGTTTAATCAAATTCCTATTTTCACCTGTGACCTAACTTCGTCAACAACAAGAATGGTACGGCATGGGCTTCCAATTTTTCCAGTCACCAACATGACACTACAGAGAGGAAGAAATGTCATTGTAGAAAGAAAGTTGCAGGACACTGTGGTCGGTATAATTCAGTTCAATAAGGTCCTAAGGATGCTACACACAATTTGTATTGAATTGGCAGTCTGTTTAATTGGATGTTCTGAATATGCTGTAGTAATCCACAATGTCTACCTTTTGGTGGTAGACCACTTTTGTAAAAGCTTATGATTTGACGCAAGATCTGAATTACCAGTTGCTGTTCCCATTTGAATCGAGAATCAATCATTACAAAATACAGTTATATGGTGCTGCTGCTCATGAATTTAATCAGTTTATTTCTCTACCTGATCTCTACTTAAACCCCAAAAAGGAATAATTATACTAAATTCAAGCTCCAAAATTGAGTGACTGACTAGTAGCATCAGGGGCTGTTGTGCTTTCTAATACTTTTGATGCAAAAGATTCTATTGTAACGGATTTTCTTAATTTTCATTACTCTATCCTCTTTTCGTACTTGCTTGCTTGTTTCCTTTGCGGAGATACTACGATGTGGCATATCTCAACCAAGCTTATGTCCGGAACGAGCATATCATAGGTGTCTACCAGAAAGACTAATTTCAATACTGCAGTTAAGTCAATTTAGAAGGCATAATTCTTTAATGCATTTTCAAGTTGCTTCTTTATGGCTTATTCACTAACTTGCTTTCTATGGTTGAAGCAATAAGATTGATATTGTAATCATTGTATATATCCAAAACTTACATATATCAAGTTTCACCATTTGTGATGTTGATATTATGGTAGCTGCAGGAGGACAATAGTGATATTAAGGTGCTCGGAGGGTGGCTTTGGCCTATGGTTGGGTGACAATAGTGATATTAAGGTGCTCGGAGGGTGGCTTCGGCCTATGGTTGGGCGACAATAGTGATATTGTCAATGGTAAAACGAGCACATCCATTATATTCTAACAGGTTATGGGTCCACACCTCCTTCATTCAGTCTAACCGCTGAAAGGAAACATAGCTAGAAGGATA
This sequence comes from Picea engelmannii, assembly GCA_009831015.1. Taxonomy (NCBI): domain Eukaryota; kingdom Viridiplantae; phylum Streptophyta; class Pinopsida; order Pinales; family Pinaceae; genus Picea; species Picea engelmannii. Next base: position 205,347 of record ML786655.1, on the reverse strand, counting down.
TTAAGCTTGTTGAAGAACCGTCGCTAGGGTTTGTAGCAGGAGCAGTCACCAAAGCACTGTTGCTAGGGTTACTAGCAGGTGTAGTTGCAGAAACCCTAATCCTCTCGTTGAGACACCTTAAGTGAAGAGATTGATCTAATCTCCGGACAGATCAATGCACCCTAGCCTAGCGCATCTCCTGGTACTCTCAGCAAGCCAAGACGTCAAGTTTGAGTTTGTGGTCAAATTTAGGGTTTGACCAAGTCAAAGCAGCCATGACTTATTCTATGAAGTCAGAGAACAAGTTAGATGGAGCCTCTAACTTCAGAGCGTGGAAGACAATGATTGACCTCATTCTTGCCAAGAATAAAGTGCTGGATATCGTGAAAGGAAAGATCGTGAAGCCCGAGTTTGAAGAAGGAAAAGAGAAGGAACTGCAAAACTTTGCAGCTATGGAGAAGTTCAAAGACGGTGACATCAATGCCATGAATATCATAGTGGATTCCATAAAAGACCACTTGATACCCTACATCTCCCACCTTGATTCATCGAAGAAGATGTACGATGCCCTAACAAATTTCTTCTCAATTAGAAACATTGGACAAGTAATGAGTCTAAAGAATGAGCTCCATGACATGAAGATGAATGATGATGATAGCATAACATCATACTTTGTGAGGATCTCCTAGTTAAGAGATCAACTACAAGCTATTGAAGAGATCATTTCAGAGAAGGAATTGGTAAACATAGTACTCAATGGTCTTCCCAAGACTTGGGATGCATTTGCCGCAAGCATGAACACAAGGAAGGAGTATCCTACATTTGAAAAACTTTGGACTTGCTGTGCTCAAGAAGAATCTAGGATCAATGCAAAAGAGAAACCCCAAAAGAAGTACGATGATCAAGCCTTCACAACAAGATTCAAGAATTTCAGGAGCAAAAGGAAGTTTGGCTCAAGGAGGAAGCCAAATCAAGAGAAAGACATTTCAAAAATACAATGCTTCAACTGTCGAAAGTATGGTCACTACAAGAATCATTGTCCCGAACTAAAGAAAAGGAAGGAGACACACAAAACATCAGTTGCCAAAGAAAATAAACCTACAAAGAAGACTAAGCAGGATGAAAGAGACTCGTTCTTTTGAAGGTAACAATACTCTTCTCAATTCTTGTACATATCTTGTTTGCATAGTCTCTACACATATATTTTATATCTATCTCTTAGAAGATAACATGTTCCAAGAAGAACTATACCTATGGAAGAACAACAAGATAAGTATTGCTATCATTATACAAGTCAGATAAAACACATGAACGGATGAAATACATCAAACAAATCATGTGGAAGCTATTACAAGATAAGCTGAAATCAAGATCAATCCTAAAGAGACTTAAAAGAAGCAAAGACAGAAAGAAATTGGAGAAAGACTTATGACGCTTTGGAGAAGACAATAAGAATGCAGACGGAAACGTGGACTCTCCTAGATGGAGGGAGCCAATTATATATCACCATAAAGAAGAGCATGTATTCATACATGAAGCAAGGATTAAGAGGGAGCTAATCCTACGATCCATTGAAGATGATGAAGTATATATCTATGGTAGCAAACATGAAAAACAATACATGTTCAGTTTGACCTTAGAAGAAGTCTTCTTTGAAGAAAAGCCTTAAAGTATCCCTGGTCGTCCATTCACATCTGTGATCCTATGATGAAAGGAAAAACTGAAATCTTTAGGACATGGAATCTATAAGAAACTCCATGGACCCAAGAGCTAAAGAAAAAAATGAAGATTCCAAGAAAGAAAGAAAATCCAGAACAACCATTCATTGTATTAAGAATCACAAGATTGCCAGCCTGATATAAACTCAATAAAAGCAATCAAGAAGAGGAACTGAAAATCGTGATGAAGAACAATGTATAAAGACTTATGAATGAAAGCATTGCGAGATCTAGAACTAGAGGTTCTCCCAGATGGAGGGAGAAGACTATGATGATTACTTGTTCCAGTAAACCAGACATATCTCTACATGAGTCATTATATCAACATCCATAAATTGGAGTTTTACATCAGATGAATGTAAAGAATGTTCTCTAGAAAAATTGAATAAAGAACGTATGAAGAGCAACCTCAAGACTTTGAGGCATACCAGAAAGAGACCCTTGTATGCAGATAGAAGAAGACAACTTGGTGGAGAACCTCCAGTGCACAACAAAAGCGTGGTGAAGATTTTCTATAACAAGATATTGTATCAAGATGATTACTTAGAAGATAAAATCTCATGATGACGGAAGAACTGCCACATGGATATGTTCCAGTTTTCCAACAATGATATATTTTATTGATTAGAGCTACATGAAGCCTTCAAAGAAGACTAGTGCTTTAGAACGAAGTACATTTTAAATCAAACATTACATTATCCGTGATGAAGTTCAAAAAGGAGAAAGAGGTTCTCCAATACATATCTCCACAGATGAGCAGATAAACAAACATCTTGGTAAAGCTTCTGTCCAAGATAAAAGAGTTTGCGTACTCAAGCTGGAGCTCGTGGAGACGACTTCCTTATTGAAAAATGAAGAGATGACTCCCAGGTTGGGAGGGAGCACTGATATGTATTGATTTATGGAAAGTCATTTTTCAGTTCGAAAAATGGTCCAGGATGAGCAGTTTCCTTTCCAGTTCGGAAAGTGGATTGAGACTTCTGACAGACAACGATTTCTCATTGTGGTTAACATGGGAAATGTTCTAGATTGCTGATGTATCATAGACAACGACTTCCCATTGTGGTTAACATGGGGAGTGGTCTAGGGCAGTCTCTCTTCTTGAGGGTTACTCAAGAAGACTGGCCCGCCTCACCGGACAACGATTTCTCATTGTGGTTAACATGAAGAATGGTTCGTTTTGGAGGTTGGTATAGGATAGTCTTTTCCTCTTGTGGTTAACAGAGGAAATGGTCCGAACAGTCATTCCTTAGGGTTTATACATTCTCTCCAGGGTGCACTTTGATTAGTGTAGGAGGAATGGCCCAGGGTGGGGAATGGTCCATGCTCAACAATCAGGGACAGAGATTCCTTAGGGTTTATACATTCTCTCCAGGGTGCACTTTGATTAGTGTAGGAAGAATGGCCCAGGGTGGGGAATGGTCCAGGTTCAGAAGACAAGACAATTATTCTTCTTTGCTTGATAAGAATAGTCCAGATATCTCATTGTTCTACTCTGAGGGAATATATTCTTTCAGATCTCACAGATGTGAGTGAAAGATTGGCCCAGATAATTCAGTTTATATCATAACATTGTTTCTGTGTAGGTTGACATGAGATGATTGTTATGAAGATTGTATGACAGTAGATGTATACTACTGTGGTGGATGTGTTCCACTGTTCATGACTATACGTTGTTGATCAAGTACTTGTGTGTTACTTGGTGTGGTAGTGTACCACTGGATTGTAGTTATATACTACTATGGATAGACACAGTTGTGTTCTATTTTGTTCTGATTATCTTGAAGACTATCAGCAGTTTGGTAAATGATTATCAGCCAGATGAATGATTAAAGGACAAAGATTTCCCAGACAGAAAATGGTTCAAAACATCTACTCTTCTAGGACATATGTCCAGATTAGAAGAATGACTCTTGTGTCACTCTGTGGTGTGAGTGACTTATCCAACATTATGTCTGATTACTCAGATGGAGTATGGTTTTGAGAGATGATGCAACTGATGACACTGATGGTGATGATGATGCTCATAATCTAGTCATGAGATAGTCTAGACGACTATGTTGATGCTATGAGGTGAATGGTATGTTTTTGTGTTCAAGACCATTACCTGTAATACCTCCTTAGCTAGGAGGGAGTGTTGATATTATGGTAGTTGCAGGAGGTATTTACCTCCACGTGTAAACTTGGCGATGATAGAATACACCGGGAAGCAAGAAGAAACCCTAATGAGTTGGCTAATAATCCTAGAAGACTTGTCGTCTCAAGAAGATAACTTCTATTAGGTTATTAGCCTCCAAGAGAAGAAGTCGGCCAGAAATAATAATATATACTAAACAGACAGATACCCAGAATAAGAAGTCGGCCTAGGTAGTTAGCCAAAATTAGTATAAATATAGGAGGCCAATTCTCATTCTGGCATGCAGTCTTAGAATTGTAGAGCAACACTTGTGCGCACTGCAGTGCCTAGTTTTGTGCGTAGGTTTGAGGAGAGCTGCCGGTGCAGCTGTTGTAGTTAGCAGTTACGTTTTGGCTTGGAATATCTCTTGGCTAGGGTTTGGACTATCTGATCAGCTCTTGTTGGTGCGCTATCCTTGGGGAAAGGTGCGCTACCCTTTGTTTGGCTATCTAGCCTAGGGTTTTCTTCTGGAGTGATTCTCTGTCAAGGTTAAGGTGCTCGGAGGGTGGCTTCGACCTATGGTTGGGTGACAATAGTGATATTGTCAATGGTAAAACGAGCACATCCATTATATTCTAACAGCTTGATCACTTCATAATGAGTACATAAGCTTGTAAAAGTTCCAGAATAGCCATTGGCGATACAAACTGCAGTCTGTTAATGTTGTTTGATGTGAAAGTAAGCTACCAATGATTGCAGTTGTTGGCACCAAGGTTTTGGCAAGACCATGCGTGTGTCACTAGTTTTGCATGATGCACGTGCTATGAGTTTTGTGCTGCATGACGCCAATCGGTTTTTTACTGTGCATGCCAACTAGTGGTGCACTGTGCGCAAGGACTTCTAAAGAAGGCATGCATATCAAATCCTCGAAGATCAGAGTAATGATTGTAACCATTTTTGTAACCGACCGATTGGTCGTGGTCAAGGTTGTTAGTGAGTTGGCAAGTTTGTTATGATTGCCAAGCCCTTTAGAGATATAAGAAATGCATGCAAACATGTAAGGGTTGATCTTTTCACTAGTCTAGTCGTGGTTTGTTCACTGTAACCTTTTGGTTCATATTTTGAGGTTCATTGTAATTGTAGAGATGAGAATGGAATATGAGAGAGAAAGTAGATCGAGATCCAAATCTCTGATCTCTAGTTTAAGCTTCATGGGTTTCTGCACAGGCTACGACCCTCCATGTATCTGAATGTTTCACTGTGATTAATGAAAGAAGGCAGAAGACATGAGGCCCAAGTTTATCCTTTCTATCATGTGCTCTGTGATGAATGCATATTGTTATAGATGTTAGACTGTGCGTCACTGATATGAATGAGTAGTGTCTGTCATGCTACACATGAATATTCGGTCTCTGTGATTCTCATGTGCTTCTTAGTCTCTTAGGTGAGACCTTATTCAGTTCTTGAATATTGAATATACCAACACAAATGGGGCATTTGTTGGTAAAGCTTTTTGAACCCTGGGTCTGAAACCCCAAACCAACACAAATGGGGCATTTGTTGGTAAATCTTTTTGAACCCTGGGTCTGAAACCCCAAACCAACAATTGGTTTCGTTGCTGGACTTGAAAATTTTGTTCTATATGATGGAGTAAGGACATGATGTGGAAACCCTCCAGGAAGGAGATAGAAGAATGGATCTCTGAGAAGGAGGATGAGTTCACGCGTCAAGAGACCAAAACCTCCAGATCAACCTGCAACGATGGAAACAAAGGTACATATATTTAGATTTGCATGATTTTTTTTTTCCTGAGTTTCCTTGTTTATTATATGAATGGATAAAGAGATAGATAGAGATTACCTTTATGTGGCAAGCCCAAGAACCGTTGGTTTGGGAGCAAGAAGTAGTAAATTAGTTGAAATCTGTGAACAACAAGTGGGCCAGAGCCATCAATTTCTGGTTTGATTGTGTGAAAGAAGGATATATCATAGTTTGTTGTTGAATGCAGTGAATCTTTCAGTAGTGTTGAAAGAAGGTTTGTAGCCGGTCCTAAAAGAAGGCTGTTCGAAGAAATCCCTTTGTGGATCAAAATGTTATTCATAGAGAAGGGGATGATGCGCATGGAGACCGATCAGATGGCAGAGTAAACCCCCCACGTGGAGCGGGGGGGGATGAAAAGATGGGGGAAGAAGATTAGATAAGGTGAAGAGAGAATGGATCCAGAAGAGCAGAGAATAAAAAGTATTGAGAGCTGTGTGGGAAGAGCTAAGTTGATGAAGTAAGTCAAACAAAAAAACAAAGAAGGGAGAGCAAGGGGTGACAAACAAGTAGTAAGATATAAGATGAAGAGAAGAGAAGCCGTTCCAGAAGGGTGCGTAGGAGAAGGATCTGTGCCAGAGAGAAGTGTAGAAGAAGAGAGGCCATCAAAGAAACGCAACACAAAGAAAGAGGTATCGAGAGATGATACTGGAGAAGGTAGTAACAAAGTTGTAGAGAACAAGGTCAGATCCCTTTGGCTAATGAGAGATGGAGTTGAATAAGAGTAAGATGAGACACAAAGTAGTAGCGACAGTGGTGCAGAAGATTACGATGAAGACGCACTCCAAGAAAGTGAAGTGATCTTGGCTGTTGGAAGGAGGCTCGCATGGCTCAAGATAGGGATCTCTTTTGGATCCATCACTGAAGAAGACAAGATAGTGTGGAGGAACACCCTCTTTGAACCACCCCTCTCATGCATTTTTAACCAAGAAGAAAGAAGCGAAGAAGAAAGTGTAGCAGCGAGAGAAGTAGAAGAAGAAAATTTAGAAACAAGAGAAGTAGAAGATACAAGTGGGGTAGAGACCAAAGTCAACAACACTTCACAAGATTTGTCAAAAACAGTGGTAACCAATAACGGTCAGTTAGGAAGATCAAGTTCTAGTTCAAATATGGCTAATCATGATTCGATCCTTAGGCTTCCCACTTTTCATGGGACGGAAAGAGATGATGACGAACAATGTTGGTTCACTTCTGAAACAATCTAGTCTGTGAAGTGAGTCATAGACAACGTATCTAATATTGCGCAGTTGGAGACCACATTCAAAGATAGAGCTCTAGCGTGATACATGAAGTATAAATTTACTGAGCCGACAAGACATAGAAGGTCACTCACAGACATAAAGAAAGATCTCCTTAGAGAATTTGTAACACACTCGACCTCTTAAGTATCCATTAGAGGGATGGGGTATAAAAATTTCTCTTTTACTCAAAGATCTCAGATCCTCTTCAAGAGATCTCCATCTTCTTCTGCTCGTCAAGAGCTTTCCAACAACTTCCACCATGCTCAAATCCAAGCTCTGGATTGGAAGTTACACTCTCGTTTAACGCACAAACTTACGAGATTTTAACATTCGACGCTGAATGCCCTTTTCTCTAATCGCGTATCCTCCGGATTTCCGAAACCCCAAAGTCATGCCACATGGTTTCAGCCTTCAGCCTTTTCAACTTATTCAATACACCACCCCCAAACCTCTAGAGTTCCGAAATCCTGAACTCTCGAAGGGTCCACGCTTACACATGGTGGCGCATTGAATGCAAAGGTAGGGACAGGAAGGTTCGAGCCTTCAACCAATTAACCCCAGCATTCCAACGCCCCAAATTCCCCGAAGCCCCGAACTCCCAGTATCTCGGGTACTCCACCAGATTTTAGGCCAAGCGAGCATGCGCCAGTTAGATGACATGTGACAAAGGGCATAGATGACGCGTGGCCCCATCAATGGGTGACACATGTCACATTCCAATTGACATATAAGGACTGTAAAAGGTACGAAACAAGGTGACATGTGGCATGTCGACCATGGGTCAATGTAACCTTAGGTGACATCAGCGTGCCATGTCACTCTAGACTGACAACCTCTGAGAGTCTCTAGCTTCTCCTTCCTGCGAAATCACCTGGAGCTCTGAAGCTCGAACTCCCGCCAATAATCTCCCAATACCCCTTTTTTCCCATGGTCGAGATAGGTCCATGTAGATCTGTAGATCTACGACCTCCATCGCTTTGCGACTTCGACATTTGGGAGCTTGGTTGTCTAGTTTCCTTTTTACTCCCAGAGTGGTCAATGTCAGGCTGACCACGGTCTAGATCCAACGGTCAAGAGGGATCTCTACACATCCTTGGATTGACGGTCCTCGTCACTTCACGACTTCAGCGTTCGGGGGTATCGCTCTCTTATCACTCTTGTTCTCCTGGAGTGGTCAACGCCGGACTGACCACGATGTGGATCCAACGGTCAGAGAAAGTCCCAAAGATCCTCAGATCTACGGTTCACGTCACTTCGCGAGTTTGGCATTCGGGGGTTCCACCCGTTTAACACTCCTTTTCTCCTGGAGTAGAACTTTTTCAAAGTGCTATACGCTAATCCTTCCACTAGTTGATCGGGCGGTTGGGAGGGGTTTTCATTGGAATCTCGAGATCCACGGCTCACAACTCTAGCTTAAAGGTCCCTAGGTCTCAGTGTTAGGCCACTCCTAGAGGGACACATGTCAACCCGAAACACGTTGGTAAGATGCGTGGCACATACCTCAGGTCACTGACATCTCTTTACTATGCCACAAGGCCACCACACATGGAATCACCATTGCTTTACATGTGGAGCCCCACATGCTCTCAACGTGATATGTACGTCTCCACGATCAAACGACCGCGAGGGGTCTCGAAGAGGCCTTAGATCGACGACCCACATTACTTCACAACTCCAACATTCGGGGGTTTTGGTGTTATAACACCTCTGTTCTTCTGAAGTGGTCAACGTTGGGCTGACCATGACGTAGATCCAACGGTCAGGGAAGATCCCGAGCATCCTCGGATCTACAGTTCGTGTTACTTCGTGACTGATAAGTGGGTCAGGGTTTAACGGTGGGACAGATCCCACGGTCACGGTTAAGGAAACCTCCATATTTCGGTCAACCTCGCTGGTAATCGTACCAACAGGTTGCCTTTTTTTGTTTTTTAAGGTTTTAAATTCATAACGTCCTTGAGCTCCGAATTCCCGGAGTTTCGAAGCCAAAATAACTTAGCTCCTTTCGGTCCTAGCGAAGGGTTCCAAGGTCCTGGTCATATGGGTTCCCTGACAAATCTTGGGGTTGCATGCTCAAATCTTAGTCGTGATTTGGTTAGGGCCGTGGACATGAGTCTGTGGTCTCTTGGACAACTGATTCAAAGGAAGCGCCTTCCTTTCATAGCAATTGAGTTCTAAAACATGGAAAAGTATCTTCGAGGAATCAACGGGGCTGAAGCATTTTGACGAAGTCTGCCTCGACTCTTACAATACAGAATCAATCCTTAGGAAAATTCCCTTAAGGATTTTCCAACTAGTACAAAAGTCGTAAAATTATTCCTAAATTTATTTGAAAAACCCATGTCTAATATTTCTCGTGTTGTTCAACAGAGACAAAATAGAAAACCATTCAAGTGCAGGAGTTTACAGAAGAACAATAAGTATTTCTGATATAAATCAAATAATGTTAATATTAGTCATAGACATAGACATCCAACCATCATTTCAATCCTAGTACACAAGGCATAAGAATACTTATCAAGAAACTAGATAGTGAAGCAACTGCTGAGAGGGGTGTCTATTTCCATCCAACCGTAGGCACAACCACTCCTGGATGGATTTACCGTTGGCCACCCCCTAGCTAGATCATGATGCCCTGAGAGAGACTTTTCCTTCTTGTTCAACAACTAGAGACAAAGATCACTCTCCTCTTCCCAAAGGAATTTAGCTGATCATTTATCACTCTACCAAGCAAGGGGGTCTGTGATGAGTGCTTTCTCAATCACTCATCTTATTGCAACCCTGTTTATCAGCTTCAACTGAAGATGCTTCCCAACAAATTCTTGTACCCAAAACAAACTCATTTTTTAGTTCTCTTCCGAACTAGAGAGATGCACATGCTCTCCCTCTTCAGAAAAATGGTCTCTCGACTCATTTTCCTCGTATCCTCTCTGCCCATGAATTTCCTTGTTTTCTTGCCTTCCTTAACAAGATTGAGTGGGTCTGAATCCCCATTTTGTGGTTAGGTCATAAAGTTTTTCAGGTGGGTACTTTGCCCATCTTCTCATTGACTCTTGAGGAGGACTTCCCAACTACCACTCTCACTGGTAATTTATTTCTGGGTTAGAGGACTGTTCTGGGTATGATTAATTTAAATCCAGTAAGGTATTGGTTTGGTGGGGGTCATCTCAACCATTGCTGGTTCCCCTCACCATCTCTCTCATGCATCATGATCTACCTTGGAAAACCCCTTTAGCAGTTATGCAACACTATCATTTTTATTTAATAGTAGAAATACATACATTAACTTTTATAACAAAAATGTTCATCAATTCCAACATCCACACATATTTAGTCTGCCCATAGTCTTTTGACAATTTATAGTTATATTTACAAGATGGGGAAGTATGGGTATTACAATCCCCTCCCCCTTAAAGGAACATCGTCCTCAATGTTCTACTTGCTGATGTGCTCTATATGTATAAAAATAAACAAAAATGGGTATCCCTGTTTCATGGCATCCTCCATTTTCCATGTAGCTTCATCTGGACCAAAGTGTTTCCATTGCACCTTGACTTGTGCAATGGTTCTATTCCTAAGTGAGATTTCCTTCTTGTCTATTATGCATTGTGGCTCTGGTAGGAATTCTCCCTCTGGTTCCATCTAAATCATAGACCAATCAATTATATGATTAGAATCATGTACATATTTTTTCAGTAACTAAACATGGAAAATATTATGTGCCTTCACTGTGGGAGGAAGTGCTATTATATATGCTACAGGTCCCACTTTATCCAAAATTTCAAAGGTTCCACAATACCGAGGTACCATCTTGGCACAAGCTTTCATTCTCAAGGAACTTTTTCTGGGCCTAACTCAGAGATACACATGATCCCCTACTTTGAAATCTCTAGGAGTCCTTTTTCTGTCTGCATAGTTTTTCTGTCTATCTTGAGCTATTTTCAAATTCTGTTTTATTTGAACTACTTGTTGTTCCATTTCCTTTATATCTGGCCCAATTGTAATTCTGTCTACTAGGTTATTCCAACTGATTGGAATATTGCATTGTCTACCATAGAGGGTCTCAAAAGGGCTCATCTTCAATGACTCTTGATAGCCATTGTTATAAGAAACATCTACCAGTGGTAGGTAGTCTTCCCACTTCTTAGGATGATGCATTACATGCATCCTTAATATGTCCTCTAACACTTGGTTTAACCTTTCTGTCTGCCCATCAGTTTGAGGGTGATTGGATATACTAAATAACAATTTCGTTTCAAAACCAACGAAAAAAGATTTCGAAAAGTTTGAAGTAAATTTTGTATCTCAGTTGGATATGATTTCCTTAGGCATGCCATGCATTCTAAATATTTATTTCATGAAAATATTGGCAATATCTATTTCCTTACAAGTTGATTTGATGGGAATAAAGTGAGCAACCTTGTTCAATTTGTCCACAACTACCATGATGGTGTCATTCTGTTTGGTTGATTTTGGTAACCCTTTGATGAAATCCATGGAGATGGTTTCCCATTTCCATTCTGGGATTGGCAGGGGCTGCAACAACGTTGTTGGATGTTGGTGCTCTTCCTTAACCTGCTGTCATTCTAGACATTTAGCTAAGTACTTTTTTCAGTCCGGGCCAATAAAATAGTTTTCTAGTGGTTGTGATCATTTTCTGATAACCAAGATGACCGGTATGTAGTCTTTTGTGTAGTTCATCCATTATGAACCTCTTCAAGTCGTCACAATTTGGAATATACAACCTACATTTGTAAGTTAGCAAACCATCACTCAACAATTGTTAACCCTCATAATTTAGCCTTGTAGGCTCTTGCTCCAAGTATGATTTCACAGTCTTGAAAAATGCATCTGTTTCTTGTGAACTTTTGACTTTTTCCTTGATGTATGATTCACAGGTGCTTACAGTTTCCAAGTGAACCACTTTCATACTTCTACTAAGGGCATCAACGACCCTATTTTATTTTCCTTTGATATGTTTAATTTCAAAATCAAACTCACCAAGGAGAGCCATCCATCTAGCTTGTCTAACATTGAGTTTTGGTTGATCAAACAAATATCTCAACCCACTATGGTATGTCATAAGCACAAATCTTCTACTTAGGAGATAATGCCTCTACATTTTAAAATCATGTACTATGGTAGCCAATTCCAAATCATGGGTCACATAATTGATTTCATGCTCTTTCAATTTTTTGGATTCATAACAAATCACATGTCCTTCTTGCATAAGGACTCCTCCGAGCCCTTCCTTGCAAACATCTATACACACAAGGAAGTCTTTGTTTGGGTTTGCAATATTCAACACATGTGCATTGGTTAGAGGATATTTCAGCTGTTGGAATATCTTTTCACATTCTGATGTCCAAATGAATTTAACTCCCTTTTTTTGAAGGGAGGTGATTGAGAAACCAATCTTGGAAAATACTTTTATGAACCTTCTATAGTATCCTATTAGGCCCATAAAGGACTTGATATTAGATATATCCTTTGGGGTAGTCCAATCCATAATGGATTTTATCTTGTCAGGATCAACTGCCACTCCTTTTTCAAAAATAACATGGCCTAAGTAATGGACTTGTTTTTGGAAAAAGTCACACTTACTAAACTTACCATAGAGCCGATGTTCTCTTAGCACTTGAAGAACTTGCTTGAGTTGTTCTTCATGCTCTTCCCTATTCTTAGAATAGATTAGGATATCATCAATGAAAACCAACACAAATTTATCCAAAAACTTACTGAGTACATTATTCATTAAGCACATAAAAGTGGCTGGTACATTGGTAAGCCCAAATGGCACCACCAAAAATTCATAGTGACCATATCTTGTCCTAAAGGTTGTTTTGTGGATGTGTTCATCCTTAATTCAGACTTGATGGTATCCAGACTTCAGGTCAATCTTGGAGAAAATTGTATCACCCCTTAATTAGTCAAACAATTCATAGATCATTGGTAAATGATACTTATTCTTAATGGTCATCTTATTGAGTTGTCTATAGTCTATGCACAACTTATGTGTGCCATCCTTTTTTTTCATAGACAAGGTTGATGATCCCCATGGAGACACACTAGCCAGAATGTATACTTTGTCCAACATCTCCTTTGGATGTATTTTTAGCTCAACTAGCTCTGGTGTACTCATCCTATAGGGTGTTCTAGACACTAGCATCGCTCCTGGTACAAGTTCTATTAAAAAGTCAATATATCTTATTAGAGGTAGACCTTGTACCTCTTCTAGAGACACATCTTTATACTCTCTTAATATGGGATGGTCCTCTAGGCTTGGTTTATTGTTCTCAATGGAGTTCAACACTTGTACTGCATACAAAGGACATCCTTTTTTGCAATACTTCACTTGAAGGGATGATATTTGTCTCACTGAGACATGCTTTTGAATTCCTTGTAGGGTTATTTTTCTCTCTTCTGCATCTTCACACTCCAAAGTTTTATTGTAACAATTCAACTTGGTTTTATGGGAAACCAACCAGTCCATGCCAATCAACATGTCACAAAATCCTAAAGGGAGCATGTTTAGGGTTGCTTGAGTGGGTAATCCATTCATAATGAATTGGCATGCTGGTATGACCTCTGTTACCTTTCTTTTGGTTCCAGTGGCTAGTTGTACCAACCATTATTTAACATGTTTAACTTGCTACAATTTACATTTCTCAATAGTTTGAGGGGCAACATAACTTAGATTAGAACCATAGTCAATTAAAATGGAAACTAGATGGTTGGAAATCATACCTTCCATTTCCACCACTGAAGCTTGGTGGTAAGCTTGTCTATTATCCAAGGCTGCATAAATTTGTGGCATAATCCTAGCCACATCATTGACTATGGTAGCCTCTTGGACATTGTAGAACCTCCTATTGTTCTGTTGCCTATGTGTACAATCCTTCAACATATGTTCTTCTCCACAACCCCAACATTTCAAGGGTTCTCTTTTTGTGTTATCAGTGTTATCTGGGGTTGCTCCAAAGGGTTTATTACTACTACGAGATGGGAAATTCTGTTGATATACACTTTTAGTAGGAAGGCTCATCTTAGAACTTTTCCCATGGTTCTTAAATCTTGAGGGTTTAAACCCCTTCTTCTTGAATCCCTAATTGCTTTTCTTGTTCCAGTCCTCATGAGGTTCTGTCTTATTCTTGAATTTCTCATAGAAATACCTTGCCTTCCAGATAGTATATTCTAAGGTCTTGGGTTCATCAAATTCAATTTTGTCCTGGAAGGACCAAGGTAGTCCACTAATAAATCGTTGCATCTTTATCTTTTCATCCTTTATGTAGGGAACATACCTTATCAACTCAAGAAATTTGTTGATATATTTATCTATTGTGAGTTGTCCCAACTTGAGTTCATAGAACTCCTTGGTCTTCCCATCAAAGTATTTTTTCGTTAGATACTTCTTCTTGAAGTACTTCTCAAATTGTTTCCATGAAAAGTCCTTCTCATAGATTCATTTCACATTCCTAAGGTCCTCCCACCAAATGGAGGCCTTTCCATTCAAGTTGAAAATGACTATTCGAGCCTTTAAGTTTTCAGAGTAGTCATGGACTCTGAAATACTAGTTTTGCAAGCCGAGCAACCAAACTTCTGCTTCTTCCCCCTTCTTAATTTCTTCGTTGAAAATGGGTGGTTTGGATTTCTTAAACTCTTCAGGGTCATGTCTCTTGGAATGTTTCTTATTCTTTCTTCCCCTCTGGGAATGTGAACCAGTTTTGCTACTAGAATATTCCCTGGAGTTGTCAGTTTCTTCACTAGAGGATTCTTCCATTGAGTGTCTCTTGGATCCATGTTGGGCCCTCTTTGAGGTGCTCCTCCTTGTGTGGCCACTCTCAAGACCATGCTTTCATATCTCAGGTGGACTTTGGGTCTTCTTAGTATGATTTCTGTCCACATGACTGGCTATTGGTCCATGTTGCAACTTCCTTTGTATAGCTGATAGGCTTTGCAATAGGACTGCGTTAATTTCAGTTTGCTTTTACCGTTCTTTTATTAGCCTTTCATTGTCATCCTTACAACTCTGTAATTCCTCCATGAGGCTTCTTATGGTTTCAACCAAATATGGAGGGGTTTCCACTACCATCTTCTCATCAAATTCTTCATCTCTATTGTGGGAGCTTTCCCTCAACTCATGGTGTGTCACCATCCTTTATGCTGTATTTTTCCTGCTGTACACTAACTGCTTGAGTGCTAATAAAACATTTTCTGTTAGTTAATTATCTACTAGTTTATGAACAACACATACAATTTTCAAGTGAAGTCAACTTCTTTATTTGGAACACTAGCAACACAAAGTTCAGACTTTCAAACATATAAAAATAGTAGAAAGCTTCATTCCTCTTTTCAACAATGGTTTAGATAAGTTTCTTATGAATGGGGTAATATAGGGGTTACCCCTTAAAAGTTCTTTAATAAGATTTTTATGCAACTCATTCATGAGCCCAAGCATGCCAAGTGTTGTTTCCCACTTTGATACCACTTTGTAACACACTCGACCCCTTAGGTATCAATTAGAGGGATGGGGTATACAAATTTTTATTTTACTCAAAGATATCAGATCCTCTTCCAAATATCTCCATCTTCTTCTGCTCGTCAAGATCTTTCCAACAATTTCCACCATGCTCAAATACGAGCTCTGGATTGGAAGTTACGCCCTCATTTAATGCACAGACTTACTAGATTTCAACGTTTGGTGTTGAATGCCCTTTTCTCTAATCGCATATCCTTCGAAGTTCCGAAACCCCAGAGTTCTGCCATGTTGTTCCAGCCTTCGGCCTTTTTGACTTATTTAATACACCACCCCCAAACCTCCAAAGTTTTTAAATCCAAGACTCCCGAAGGGTCCACACTTACACGTGGTGGTGCGTTGAATGTAGAGGCAGGGACATGTAGGTCCGGGCCTTTGGCTGATTAACCCCAGCATTCCAATGTCCCAAATTCCCTGAAGCCCCAAACTCCTAGTATCCCGAGTACTCCATCAGCTTTTAAGCCAAGCGAACATGCGTTAGGGGAATGACACATGACAAAGGGTAGGGATGAAGCGTGGCCCCATTAATGGGTGACACGTGTCACGTTCCAATTGACATATGAGGCTTGTAAAAGGTACAAATCAAGGTGACATGTGGCATACCGACCATGGGTTGACATCACCCTAGGTGACGTCAGCGTGCCATGTCACTCCAGACTAAAAACCTCCAAGAGTCTCTAGCTTCTCCTTCCTATGAAATCGCCAAGAGCTCTGAAGCCCGAACTCCTGCCAACAATCTCCCAATACCCCTTTTTTCCCACCGTCGAGATAGGTCCATGTAGATTTGTAGATCTACAAACTCCGTCGTTTCGCAACTTCGACATTCATGAGATTGGATGTCTAGTTTCCTTTTTACTCCCGGAGTGGTCAATGCCGGGCTGACCACAATCTAGATCCAACGGTCAGAAGGGATCCCTATGGTTCCTCGGATCGACGGTCCTCGTCACTTCGCAAATTCGGCGTTCGGGGGTCTCACTCACTTATCACTCTTGTTATTCTAGAGTCGTCAACGCTGGAATGACCCCGACGTGGATCCAATGGTTAGGGAAAGTCTCGAAGATCCTTAGATCTATGGTTCTCGTCACTTCGCGAGTTCGACGTTCGGGGGTTACACCCATTTAACACTCCCTTTTTCCCGGAGTAGAACTTCGCCGAAGTGCTATATGCTAACCCTTCCACTAGTTGATCAGATGGTTGGAAGGGGTTATCAATGGACTCCCCAGATCCACAACTCACAACTCTAGTTCAGAGGTCCCTAGGTCTCAGTGTTAGGCCACTCCTAGAGGGACACTTGTCAACCCAAAACACGTTGGAAAGATGCATGGAAGATACCTCAGGTCACCAGAATCTCTTTACTATGCCACAAGGATTCCACACATGGCATCACCGTTGCTCGACACATGGACTCCCATGTGCTCTTGATGTGATACATACATCTCCACGATCAAACATCCGCTAGGGGTGCCAAAACTTCCTTAGATCGATGACCCACATTACTTCACAACTCTGACATTTAGGGGTTTTGGTGTTATAAAACCTTTTTTCTCCCGAAGTGGTCAATGTTGAACTGAACACGACGTATATCCAACGGTCAGGGAAGATCCCGAGAATACTCGGTTCTACGGTTCATGTTATTTTGCAACTGGTAAGTGGGTTAGGGTTTAATGGTGGGATAGATCCCACGATCACGCTTAAGGAAACTGCCATATGTTGGTCAACCTCATTGGTAACCATACCAACAGGTTGACTTCGGTTGTTTTCGAAGGTTGTAAATTTATAACGTCCTAGAGCTCCGGATTCCCGAAGTTCCAAAGCCAAAATAACTTAGCTCCTTTCGGTCCTAGTGAAGGGTTCCAAGGTCCTGATCATATGGGTTCCTTGACAAATCACAGGGCTGAACGCTCAATTCTTAGCCATGATTTGGTTAGGGCCTTGGACATGAGCCCGTGGTCTCTTGGACAACTGATTCGAAGGAAGCACCTTCCATTCATAGCACTTGAGTTCTAAAACAGGGAAAGGTATCTTCGAGGAATCAATGGAGATGAAGCATCCCGATGAGGTCTACCCCAACTCTTACATTACATAATCGATCCTTGGGAAAATTCCCTTAAGGATTTTCCAACCAATACAAAACTCGTAAAATTATTCCTAAATTTATTTGAAAAACCCATGTCTAATAGTTCTCCTATTCAACAGAGAAAAAATAGAAAACCATTCAAGTGCATGAGTTTACAAAAGAAAAATAAGCATTTATAATATAAATCAAACAATGCTAATGTTAGTCATAGACACAGACATCCAACCATCATTTCAATCCTAGTACATAGGGAATAAGAATACTTATCAAGAA
Organism: Picea engelmannii; assembly: GCA_009831015.1. Classification (NCBI taxonomy): domain Eukaryota; kingdom Viridiplantae; phylum Streptophyta; class Pinopsida; order Pinales; family Pinaceae; genus Picea; species Picea engelmannii. The sequence continues at coordinate 187,592 of ML786655.1, read as the reverse complement.
ACTAGATAGTGAAGCAATGGCTGAGAGAGGTGATCATTTCCACCCAACACTAGGAACAAGCACTCCTAGATGGATTTACCATTGGCCACCCCCTAGCTAGATCATGATGCCCTGAGAGAGACTTTTCCTTCTAATTCAACAACAACTAGGGACAAAGATCACTCTCCTCTTCCCACATGAATTTAGCATATCGTTTCTTCCTCTACCAAGAAAGGGGGTCTATGATGAGTGCTTTCTCAGTCACTCATCTTCTTGCATCTCCGTTTATCATATTGGATCGAAGACGTTTCCCAACAAATTCCTGTACCCAAAACAAACTCGTTTTTCAGTTCTCTTCTGAACCAGAGAGCTGCACATGCTCTCCCTCTTTAGAAAAATGGTCTCTCAACTAATTTTCCTCGTATCTTCTCTACCCACAATTTTCCTTCTTTTCTTGCCTTCCTCAGCAAGAATGCATGGGTCATAATCCCCATTTATTGGTCAGGTCAGGTAGTTTTTCATATGAATTCTCTGCCCATCTCCTCATTGACTCTTGAAGAGGACTTCCCAACTACCAATTTGATTGGTAATTTATTTCTGGGTCAGAGGACTATTCTAGGTTTGACTAATTTAAATCCAGTAAGATACTATTCTGGTGGAGGTCATCTCAACCATTGCTGGTTCCCCTCACCATCTCTCTCATGCATCATGATATACCTTGGAAAACCCCTTCAGAAGTTATGCAACACTATCCATTTTATTTAATAACATAAATACATACATTACCTTTTATAACAAAAAGGTTCATCAATTCCAACATCCACACATATTCAGTTTTCCCATAGTATTTTGCAATTTATAGTTATATTTACAAGCTGTGGGAAACATGGGTATTACAAAATTCTAGAAATACAAGTTAGAGTCACAATGTATAGCTGAGATCAAGGATATTAAGAAAGAAGTTGGAGAAACTGTGTGGGACCATGACCAACAGCTCGAGATCATGTTGGATAGAATTTTGTTTTAGATCTAGGATCTCCATCACAGAGAATGGTTTATTGTTGGACTCCTCCCTCACATTTGGGTCATGATCACACAATAAAAAGTGACGACTCAATCAAAATCCATCGATATTGAAATGCATTTGGAGTCTACGTCGGGAGGTGGCGAGACATTAGTAGGACTGGCGTAGGTGCAATCTCAACTTGTGCACCTCACCATGCACTTACAATACATGGAAAAAGTAAAAGTGGGGTGCGAGAATGTATGGTGTACCCTGTGCCACACATAAGGTCACCATCGAAATGAGTGTCATGCGCTAGGAAATTACAAAACAATTGATACACCAAACCTATTTTTGATCGAGCTACAGATTAAGTGGTGTGAGATTTGTAGACAATGGGGTCATGTACCTCTTCATTATTGAACACTACAAAAGTACAAAAGACAACACACACTCCATTTTGCAAATTTTACAAATCTATGGGACACGATGTGAACAACTGCTGGTCATTGGAGTTGATGAAGGAGCATACTGCAGATGATTACTGGGTCCAAGAGGAGAATAAGGGTGGATATCGTGGAGGCTTCAATTGTGGAGGATTCCAGGGAGGCTAGAGAGGAGGATATGGAAGAGGAAGATGATACAATGGGGGAGAAGGCAACCAACCCACTTGTTTCAACTATGGCGATACATACCACTTGTCATGATATTTCCACATCGCAAACCATGTCACAGAGGATTTCTCAGAGTTATTGGTAAAATGGGAAGAAAAAGAGAGGCATTGCAACATGGTGATTGCTGAGACGTGCAAAGAATGGAAGATGAAATAAGAAGCTGATGTCCAGGTAGTAACCCGAGGTAGTATCTACATGTGAGTCATCCTACAGAAAGAAGAATGCTCAGGATAATAGTTAGAAGGAAAAATTAGGAAAGCAACACAAACACTTCCTAAGTTTGATGTTACACAACAAAAACAATTCTTGCGTGACGCACAAAAGGAAGTGGATGATATACTTGCACATGAAGAGTTGCGATGCTTGGTTGAGATACCTGCTCATAAAGAGTTGCAACACATGACAAAATACTTATCCATATACTAACTCATAGGACTAGGTAAGTGAGTTCTTGCATTGTTGTCTCAAAGTGTTGGGTGATCCCATCATTATCAAGAAATTGACCCACAAGTTGATGAGATGCATGGGGAAGGTAAGAATGAAACTGCTATTTCTTCCCCACTACCAAAGAGGGATGTGCACCATGCTAGCAAGGGAAAGCGCACATGAAGAGAGTTCAAAATGACATCTAAATTAGAAAAATATGAGATGGAAGGGATCATGTTGGACCTAGGGTTTGTTGTGAACATTTTGCCAAAGAAATCATGGGAGTTAATGGGAAAACCAAAGTTGATGTGGTCCCCCATTCAAATTAGTCTAGAAAATCAATACATGATCTACCCTATTGGAAGATTGGAGAAGGTCGAGGTTAACATTGATGGGGTAAAAATATATATATATATATATATATATATTGAAGTAATCGAGATTATAGATGACTCAGATCCCTACCCATCTTTTCTTGGAATTGATTGGACATTTGATAAAAATTCCATAGTGAATTTTAAGCAAAGATATATGTCCTTTGAGATGGACACTCTACGCGTCATTGTTTCACTAGATCTGTCCAAGGGTGACAGATATAATTAACCAATAAATGAATATACACAAAGCTAGATCATTGAGAATATATACAACATCACAGGGCACAAAGACTATGTAAACCCAATAGTTGATGATGAGTTGAGCTGGAGTAGTGTCTACTCATATGACACATATTCAGAGGATGCAATGACATAATGGAATAATAATTTATATAGAATGTCGACTGAGAGGTGCTCATGAATTACCAAAGCAATGCATTGGGTTGGAATAGAGATGTGCAACATACCGAGGTTTGATGGGAGAGGCCTGATAGATGCATTTATAACACAAATGGAAGAAGGCATGCCCAAGGCCTAGAGGATTCAATCCATGGACTTAGTAGTGAAATGAACACTTGTGCATTGGTGGGTGAAACACCACACAAAATTATAGGATTGGGAATAGGTGGTAGAACATATCAAATTAAGGTTATAGTCCCTGACTGAATTTTAATTGATAAGAATGTACAAGGAGACAGAGGATCCCCAAGAACACATTTGGTTCTGTGAGAGGCACTGGAAAACTAAGCAAATTACTCAAGTGCAGTGGGTCCATAGATTTTTCCACACTATGGATATGGTACCCAAAAGATATGACATTTAGGAGGAAACTATAAGGTAGACCAAGGACTGGGAAAGAGTAAGTAATAAGTTATGCACAATGTTTAAGTTCACATAAGAGGTACTCACACAAAGAGATATGATGTTGAGGATCAATAATTTCATATCCAATCAACAATGCATAAACTCTGTGTAGAAGGTAGTTTGAACCTATCATAATAAATCGATGAAGTTAAATCAACCATTGTAATGCTGGGAGATAGATAGAAATGATGCACTGGAAGAGGACCCTCAAAGATTACAAATCAATGAAACTAAGGGAAACAATTCAAAGAAAGGCCTATAGTAGCACTGCGCCAGACCATACATGACCATTAAATACATGCACCAAAGAGGTCCCCACACAGGAGAGGTCTCCAAAAAAATATAGGCACAAAAGAGGTGCTTAAGATGGCCATAATTGGTGATTACTGGGATCAGGAAACATTGACACACATGTTAGAATTGATGAAAAAATATGAAGACCTATTTCCAAGGACTTTTTTGGAGATGAAGGGGATTGCAGGATCCCTCGGAGATATGAAGATTTAGTTGAATCTAGATGATAATATGATCAAGAAGATACCATATTGATTGAACCCGAAGTACAAAGAAAAAGTGTGGAAAGGGTTGGATCAAATGCTAGAGGCAAGGATCATTTTCTCAGTGGAGGAGTTAGACTGAATTAACGTGATGGTGGTGCAACCAATGAAGACAGGTGATCTAATAATTTGTGTAGACCTACACAACTTAAATTCAACATGTATGCACGACCCTTTTCTTACACTATTTACAGATGAAGTGTTGGAGAATGTGGGTGGGCGTTGTTATCCCCATTTTGTGGATAACTAAGGAGATGCTGTCTCGAGGCCCTCGGGTTGCATATTTGGAGTGCTGAGAGACTACATGACTAACAATACCCTTCAAATAGATAGAAAACCCACTCACCACCATAGATGGTCATAGGTTTATAGATGCCATCTACCACACTAGTTGGCTTCCGGAAGGTAGTGGGCCTTGCCCCATGAGGTACAAGTCAATATTATCATGAGCATCATTTCAATATTTAAGCCACTTAATTATGTTGTATCTAAGATTGCTATAGATTTCATGATATGTGCTTGGACATTATGCCTTTTTCCCTTCTTCACCTTGGTGGTTGACATTGTGCCCTAGTAAGTGGTTTTCCTTGGGAATGGGTTTTCTATTGGGAACTCACTTGATGAGCCATCATACCGTTCTTGACCATACTTACCATTTTCCATCATTATCACCCTTCATTTTCTTATCTCTTGGGATTTTAGGGTGTATTGACCCAAGAAGGGGTTGTCCCTCATTCTATGGGAAGAAGGGGCTAAAGGCCTAGACAGGTTGGTGTTGGGTAAAACATAAAAGCCTTGTATAATCCTTTCATATGCTTCGCTCAGGGACCACCCAAGAAAGCAATGAAAAAATTATCTTTGAATAAAAAGGGACCCAAAATATAATAAAGAAATTCTTGAAAGGTTAGTTGAAGGATAGGAGGTCTCATCATGAGTCGAACTATCATGTCCATGAATATCTAGTGGTATGACATTGTCATCATATAGTCACCAAATGAGGGAAATGCCTCTCAATTGCATGGCTGAGAGAAAGGGGGTCTCATCACGAGCCAACCTTCTCATTTCCATTAGGTATTTGTGGGTGACATTGCCACCACTTGGTCACCATGCCAGGGAAGTGACCTTCAATCTTTCCTTATGTATTATGAAAGAAAATATAAAGAAATAAAGATAAAAGGAAAATGATGGGCTTGGAAAAAGTGCATTGCAGATGAAGGTACCACACACCCTCTACAAAAGCACCCATGAATGATACATTACAAACCCTAGTATGTCATGATCCCTATGCCCATTGAGTCTTGACCCCATCCACCTAATACACTTTACATGGATTATAGAGGGACCTCTTGGAAGCTCTCCTCGACCTAGGGAAATACCTACCCAATAAGACACCTCATCAACCCTCCCATACTTAAGCTTGAAAAATTGCATAGTGTCTTTGAGATATTAATTGTTTGATATGGTGATATTTGATGCACATGCTTGAATGGATTATTTATTGATTGTATTAAATTATCATGATTTTATGAGTTGAAATCCTTGGAGGGTGTGTTCATTTGTCTTTGCAGGGCCTAGCTGGTGGACAATTTTGGGAGAAAAAACCTAGCTTGGGATTCCATGGGGCTACAAGCCCATAGTTTGGATGCTAGGGGTCCGCATGTCGGATGAGAGATATCAAATTTGGAAGGCCTCAAATATGAATTGAACAAGATAAACTATCCCCCAAATTCCAAACATTTTTCCTAGGAGAGGAAAAACATCACTTCTAGAGACATAGCGTTACTTAGGGGGGTTAGGGCTTGGTGGTGAGGTGCCACTCATTTACACATGAAATTTTGAGGAGCATATGGGTCTTCACCATGTATGAGTGCCTAGATTCTTGACACATGGCCTTTGGAGGCCCATCCACACTTCTCCAACACCAATGACTTCCTCAAAGTGGAAAAACGTCCCCTAAAGGGGTGACATCCTCCTAAATTAGAGATTAGTTTGTGCAAAAGATGAAATTTTAAGTGAATTGTTTAATAGAGATTATAAGATCTCATTTTAAACATAACTCTCCCTCTTGTGAGAGGCTTGGTATGAAATTTTTGTCCCTCTTGGCTCTTTTATCTCTTGTGCACTTTTTTTATGGCTATTTTATGGATGGATGATTTATGAAACCCCCCCTTCTCTCCTCGGAGTTCTGCGACCTCCCGGTCAAGGATCTTCAAAATATTGAGCCAAATCAGCTCTTCGGGACTCTGTTAGCCCCCAAAATCAATTCACATAGGTCCCCTTTTGTTACCCATGCAGGCTTGTTTCGCCTGCACGCCCTTTCTTTGGCACTTCCGGTACCTCTTAGTGGCGAGTGATAGATCCTCTACTAGGCCCTGCTTCCTTATGACCATAGGCTATAACCTCATGCTATCCCCCCTTCGCAGCTTTATGCTTCAACTGTTTTGGATGAAACTGACTCTCGATTACCCAAAATCTGAATCGGTGAAATCACTCGGATGAGATATACAGTCTGTGCTTCTCCGACAACCAATAACTGTGATTCACTTCAAAACTTCGGCTTTGGGAGTTCTAACTATTCCAAACTCCTTTTTCCGCTGAAGTTCTTTCCACCCGGAGCTACAGATCAAGCACCACATGTTCACCTCGACCAACGGTTAAGATTCATCCCTTGTTCCCACTTTGGACGACGTCGAGTCAACGCTCCTCTACTTCTTTTTCTCCCAGAGTGTCAATCCTCTAGAGTGACAGATCTTCCACCATGCATCCTTTTCCAACAGACGACTCAGATGAACTCTGATGGTCCGGCCTTCAAGATTTCTCGTTCCTTCACACTTCACTTCTTCTGAAGTGACTATTCTACGAAGTGAATCTTGGCTCTCCATGTGTCTCCCGGTTTATCAACAACTCCTGTTGACTCCGACCTTCGGGACTTATGACCTTCGATACTTTTCTCTTCAATTTCTCTGAAGTGTCCTATCACTGAAGTGATAGATCTGACACCACATGTCTAAGAAACGGACGACTAGGATTAGCTTCTTACCTCTGGAGCTTCGGACAACTTTTGGTCAGTGACTCCGATTCCTCCCCATATTTTCCTTCGGACTGCACACTTTCAAATTCCATGATCTGACGATGCATGTCCTTCTCAGATCGATGACCACAATTGAATCCGACAATTTGACCTTTGGGAGTTTTGCAAACTCTACACTCATGTTTCTCCGAAGCACACGGATCTTTGCCACATGTTCCTCTAGATCCAATGGTCCAAATATTCTTCGGCCTTAGTGACTTCACAAAGATTTCTTTTTTCTCCATGCAAATCTTCTAGAGTTATTCCTCTTGGACTATGTGATCCACTTCCACGTATCCTCATTGATACTGAAAACTAGGATTTACTTCACCTCTTCGGGAATTCAACGATCTCGCTCCTTAAAAACTTCCAAACCTATGAATAGACAAAGTTTCGTAGGAATCTATGCTTATTCTCTACACAAATCCCCCAGATCTCACGGTCTGGAAAGATCCTGATTCCTTCGAATGGATCTTTCTCATTGATTGGGAAATTTTCAATGGAATCCGCCCTACTGAAGAACTTCCATTCGCTATATCTTCTAAGATTGTTCCTCCTCGAACAATTTAACCTCTCAGAATGAATTCTTCAACACTTAGCCAAATGTCAACCTTGCGCACACCTTGCAACAAGCTTCTTTCACTTAATCCCTTTGTGTGCGACTGTGCAGTCCTTGCAACAGTTCTTACAAAACTCACTTGTTCCTCCTGAACAATATGACGTTGAGTGTGTTTATTCCTACGCACACTTTTAGGTTATGTCTCTTGAGCTTCTGAGTCAAAACAAACTCTGTCAATGCACACCTTGCAGACACTATGCACTCCTTGCATACAAAGTTCACGTTATCTCTTCTCATCTTCTGAGTCGAAATAAACTCTATCAATGCACACCTTGTAGACACTATGCACTCCTTGCATAGGCTCGTAGAAGAGAAAAAATTGAAACTTATCTAATCCTCACATAATCATACATTCAACCATGTAATTCATTCATAACATAAGAAAATGTAATAACAAAGAATTACAATTAAACATAAAGCCTACCATTCATTCATATAGACATAGTAACAACAACACCAAACATTTTGGATCAATGCTTCTATGTTATATTCATTCAAATGATATGTACATGGGCTCATACAACTTGATAAGCTTTAATAGCCTCGACAATAATAAATTCAATAACTTTTAGCATCTTTCAACAGCTTTCAACAACCTCATTTGGGAAACAATACATTTATTTATACAAAAAGAGCTCATATAGCTTTTCCTTCCGACTACTTTAGTGCTATCCTATCAAATTAAAATCTTTCAACTACTAAGGCTTATTACAATAAATGATTGGTACAAACAGATACGAGTGAATGCTTCAGATCTATACTGCTATCTACTACATTAAAGGAATTACAATCCCCATTGATCTCACACGATGGTTCAACCTCATAACATTTAAGATCTTCTTTAATTACAATCTTTTCAAGATATTTTCATGACATGCCATCTTTAAAATGTCTTTACAATTTAAAATGTCTTTACAATTTTTGCAGCGAAGCCTTCTGAATTCCAAAATGTCTTTACAATTCACGTTGCTCCAAATCTCTCAACTCTGATACTCCTCTTGGGTTCATCCCATATACTATCTAGAATGTGATATTTCCTATACTCCTATTTGGTGAGTCATTGTAAGCAAACTCAGCTTGTGATAGAATCTGATCCCACTGGCTATGATGTTTAGTGACCAGAAAATTTCCTAAACTCCGATTTACCAACTCAGTTTGTCCATCGGTTTTAGGGTGATATGTTGAACTAAAGGAAAGTTCCATCCCCAGTTTCTTCCATAATGTCCTCTAGAAATGACCAACAAATTTAGTGTCTCTATCTGAGACAATGCTCTTGGGAAACCCATGAAGTCTCACAACTTCTTTGAAAAACAAATTTGCAATGTGTGTTGCATCATTAGTCTTCTGGCATGGGACAAAGTGTGCCATATTTGAGAATCTATCAACTACCAAAAATATGGAATCGCTTCCCCTTTGTGTTCTTGGAAACCCCAACATGAAATCCATGCTTATTGCATCCCAAGGCCTATCTGGAATAGGCAATGGCTGACACAACCCAATGTTCTGTCGCTTTCCTTTTGCATACTGGAAAATCTTACATCTGTTCACAAATTTCTTCACGTCTTCCCTCATACCTAGCCAATAGTATGAACTGTTCAACCATGAAAGTGTCTTGTCATGGCCAAAATGTCCTACTAGACCTCCACTATGTTTCTTCTTCATTAAATTATCTCTCATCGAGCACTTTGGTATGCACAAATGGCTACCTTTAAAAAACAATCCATATTGAATCAGATACTCTATCCATTGACTTCTGCCTCTAAGCACAAGATTTTCACATGCTTCATATGCCTCTTTAAAATATGGATCATCACAATACATCTCCTTAAGGTCTTCAAACCCTAAGGTCTTCACTTGAAATTCCTGCAGATTCAGAAATCTTCTGCTCAATGCATCAACAAATTTGTTAGCATTACCAGAAATATGTTTAATGAAAAAGTTAAATTTTGCATAAACTCTATCCACTTAGCATGTCTTTGATTTAACTTTTCCTGTCTAGTTATGAATTGTAAAGCCTGATTATCGCTATACAAAACAAAATATTTTGGAACAAGGTAGTGCCTCCATTTCTTTAAGGCCTAAATTACTACATAAAATTCTTTATCATATGGGGAGTACTTCCTCTTGGTGTCATTCAACTTCTCACTAAAATATGCAACAAGCCTATTATCTTGGCTCAATACTGCTCCAATTGCTACTCCACTAGCATCACATCGTACTTGTAACATCTTCCCGAAATATGGAAAGACCATAATTGGTTGTTCTGTTATCTTCTCCTTTAATATCCTGATTTTTTTTTCAGCTTCTTCTGTCCACTTAAAATACTCGTGTCTCTTCTTCACCGTATCCAATATTGGTGTACAAATGCCACTGAAATTTCTAATGAACTTACGATAGAAACTTGCTAATCCATGGAAGCTTCTCACCTCGAATACGATCCTTGGCAATGGCCATTCTTTGATTTCTCTCACCTTATGGATCCATCTTCAATTCATTTGAAGAGATTACAAAACCCAAGTAAATGAGTTCTATCTTCATAAAAGAGGATTTCTTCAGATTTATCAACAACTGTTCCCGCTGCAATCTTCTCATTACTAATGTTAAGTGCCTCAAATTCTCTTCTTCAGTTTTACTAAAGACCAATATATCATCCAGATATACAATCACAAATTTACCAATAAAATCTTTTAATACCTCATTCATCTACCTCATAAAAGTACTTGGGCATTTTTTAAGCCAAATGGCATAACAAGCCACTCATACAACCCTTCATTTGTTTTGAAGGCCGTTTTCCACTCATCACCTTCTCTCATCCTTATCTGGTGAAATCCACTTTTCAGGTCTATTTTTGAAAAATAACTTGCTCTGCTTAAATAATCCATTGAGTCATCCATCCCGGGCAAAGGAAATATGTACCTGCTGGTGATTTTGTTTATGGCTCTTGAGTCTGTACACATTCTCCATCCTCCATCTTTTTTTGAACTCAACACAGTTGGCACTGCACATGGACTCAAGATTTCTCTGACTAAACCCTTGTCCATAAAATCTTGGACTTGTTTCTTTACCTCCTCATTCTATTGAGGTTTCAATCTGTATGCTGCTTTGCTCGACATACTCGCTCCTGGTATGAGATCAATGTGATGGCTAGTTTTCCTGATGGGTGGAAATGAGTGAGGTAACTCATCCACTACTATGTCAACAAAATTTTCTAACATCTCCTGAATTTCTTCAGGCAGATCATCCATATAATTACTTGTAAGGATGACTTTGGGCTTCCTCACCACATCAAATTGCATCTCCTATTCCTTCTTGACTTCACTTAATATTTCCTTCCCACTCATTAGAAGTATACCTGTGCTAGCTTTTTCCTTCACCTTCTTATCATCTATTGGTAGTAGCATGTGTGTCCTACCATTTTTCTCCAAGGTATACGTATTTTTCCTCCCATCATGAATGAAATTTCTGTCATACTACCATGGTGTCCCCAACAATACATGACATACATCCATGGGAATCACATCACACAAAATCTCATCTCTATATTCTCCTATCTTAAATTCAACTTGGCATTGTTTAGTTACCATTACCTGGTGTCCTTTCTGCAACCATGAGACTCTATACAAACTCGGATGTGCAATTGTCTCCAGCTTCAATTTCTCCACCATTTCCATGGATACCAAGTTATCAGTGCTCCCACTATCAATTATCACCTTACATACCCTATCTTTATTCTTACAAGCAGTTCTGAACAAACTGTTCCTCTGCACTGGTTTTTCCACTTCTTTCTCTGGCTTAAAGAGAACCTTCCTCATCATCAAGGATCTCCCATCTTTTGCACCTTCTGCCTCAACATTCCGCTTTTGCACTTCCAAAATGTGATATTCACCTCCTCCTTCTGTCTTTCTCTCAGGCATTCCCAAGACATGTGTCCTGTTTTTCCACTGGCATAACACTTCACCTCTCCTCCTCTACCTCTTCCTCTTCCTCGAGGAAAATAATTCCTTCCACCATACTGTCTCCCTATGGAAATTCCTCCTCTTTCTGAGTGAATGTGAGGTTTTCCAGTTTCAACCTTGGGCTTCTATTTTTTTTCATGGGAAATTCACTTACCTCTGTTGAGACTTCTCCATTTACTTCATTGGATCTATTTCCTGGAAAATTTCTCTTTTGCATTCAGTGCAATCTGATAAGGATCCTCCACTATCCTCATTGTTATCATGATGATTTCATCCTAGATTTCATATCTCAGGCCATTAATATACCTGGAAACCTTTTCATCATATTTTTCTCTCTGTCCAGCCCTGATGTTCAACTTATATAATTCCTCTGTGTACTCTTTTACTGTCAATCCTTTCTGTCTCAGGTTCTGTAACTTCCTGAACAAATTTATATGGTAATATTGGGGTATGAATTTAGCTTTCATCTTGGCTACCATTCTATCCCATTTCTTGATCTTTTTCTTGCCTTTGCATATTTTGTTAGCCTGTAGTTCATCCCACCACAGTGCTGCATGTCCCTTCAATCTAGTGACATCATTATTCACCTTCTTCTCCTCATCGATGTATTCATAGTCAAAGTTCTTGTCCATTTCTCTTATCCAATCAAGAAATTATTCAACATCTAAGTTGCCTTCTTACATTTGGATTTCTATTTTTGCTCTAGCTCCCAACTTAAAAACAAATTTCAGCAAGCATTCTTATGCAACATCTTCCCATGCATCTTCTTCAACTTCCCTTCCTTCACTTTCTGCATCATTGACGTCTCCAACATCATGTTCTCTTATTTGTGCTGTCTCCATAGCATATAATCTTACAAAAAGTTCTCTCATCTCCCTTTCCACAGATGTATTTTCTACAGGTTGTTCCACACATCTTCTAGGAGGCATGGTGATGAACTTTTCCTTCACACAGAGCTCAAAATAAACTTTGGCTTTGATACCACTTGATGCAGTCCCCCCTTCTCTCCTCGGGGTTCTGCGACCTCCTGGTCAAGGATATTAAAAAAAATGAGCCGAATCAGCTCTTCGGGACTCTGCTAGCCCCATAAATCAATTCACACACGTCCCCTTTTGTTACCCACACAAGCTTGTTTCTCTTGCATGCCCTTTATCTAGCGCTTCCGGTACCTCTTAGTGGTGAGAACTAGCTCCTCTGCTAGGCCATGCTTCCTTATGATCATAAGATATAACCTTAGGCTATCCCCCCTTCGCAGCTTCGAGCTTCGACTATTTTGGATGCAGTTGATTCCTGATTCCCCGAACTCTAAACCGATGAAATCACTCGGACAAGATCTATGGTTCACGCTTCTACGATAGCCAACGACTGTGATTCACTTCGAAACTTCATCTTTGGAAGTTCTGAGCATTCCAAAATCCTTTTTCCCTCGAAGTGATTTCCACCCAAAGATACAGATCGAGTGCCACATGTTCACCTTGATCAACATTCAAGATTCGTCCCTTGTTCCCACTTCAGATGACGTCCAATCAACGCTCCTCTACTTCTTTTTCTCCCGGAGTGTCAATCCTCCAGAGTGATAGATCTTTCGCCACACGTCCTTTTCCAATGGATGACTCAGATAAACTCCGATGCTCTAGCCTTCGGGAGTTATCATTCCTTCACACTTCACTTCTTTCGGAGTGAATCTCGGCTCTCCACGTGTCCCTCCATTTATCAACATCTCATGTTGAATTTGGCCTTCGGGACTTTTCTCTTCAACTTATCCTAGGTGTCATATCACAGAAGTGATAGATATGACACCACGTGTCTAAGAAATTGGCGACTAGGATTAGCTTCTTACCTCTGGAGCTTCGGATGACTTCTAGTCAATGGATTCACTTCCTCCCCATATTTTCCTCCAGAGTGCACACTTTCGGATTCCACTATCTGACGGTGCGTGTCCTTCTCAGATCAATGACCACAATTGACTTCGACAATTCGACCTTCGGATGTTTTTCAAACTCTACACTCACTTTTCTCCGAAGCACACATATCTCCTCCATGTGTTCCTATGGATCCAACGGTCCAGATCTTCTTCGACCTTCACGACTTCGCGAATATTTCTCTTTGCTCCACGAAAATCTTCCGGACTTCTTCCTCCCAGACTCTTTGATCCGCTACCCATGTATCCTCCTTGATATTGACGGCTAGGATTTAATTCGCCTCTTCGGGATTTCGACGATCCTTCTCCTTAAACACATCCAAACCTCCAAATAGAAAAAATGCCAAATGACTCTAAGCTTATCCTCCGCGCAACTCCCCTAGATCTCACGGTCTAGAAAGATCCCGATTCCTACGAATGGATCTTTCTCGTTGATTGGAAAATTTTCAGTGGGCTCCTCCCTACTGAAGAACTTCTGTCTACTATGTCTTCTGAGCTTGTTCCTCCTCGAACAATTTAACCTCTCATAATGACTTCTTCGACACTTAGCCAAATGTCGACCCTGCACACACCTTGCAACATGATTCTTTCACTTAATCCCTTTGTGGGTGAATGTGAAATCCTTGCAATAGTTCTTACATGACTCATTTGTTCCTCCTGAACAATATGAAACTGAGTGTGTTTCTGCCTATGCACACTTTCAGGTTATCTCTTCCATGCTTCTGATTCAAAATAGACTCTGTCAACACACACCTTGCGGACACTATGCACTCCTTGCATACAAATCTTCACATTATCTCTTATGAGATTCTGAGTCGAAACAGACTTTGTCAACGCATGCGTTGTGGACACTATGCACTCCTTGCACAGGCTTGTAGAAGAGAAACAATTGAAACTTATCTAATCCTCACAAAATCATACATTCAACCATGTAATGAATTCATAACATAAGAACAAGTTATAACATAGAATTGCAATTAAACAGAAAGCCTACCATTCATTCAGATATAGTAACAACAACACCAAACATTTTGGATAAATGCTTCTCTGTTATATTCATTAAAATGATATATACATGGGCTCATACAATTTGATAAGCTTCAATAGAATTGACAATAATAACTTCAATAACTTTCAGTAGCTTTCAACATCTTTCAACAACCTCATTTGGGCAACAATACATTTATTTATACAAAAAGAGCTCATAGAGATTTTCCCTCCGACTACCTTAGTGCTATCCTATCAAATTAAAATCTTTCAACTACTAAGTCTTATTACAATAAATCACTGGTACAGATAGATAAGATAGAATTCTTCATATCTGTACTGCTATCTACTACATTAAAGGAATTACAATCCCCATCGATATCACGCGATGGTTCGGCCTCATAACATTTAAGATCTTTTTTAATTACAATATTTTCAAGATATTTTCATGACATGCCATCTTTAAAATTCAAAATCACTTCAAAATACACACTAGGGCACTGATTTGTTCTCCACTTGTGCTTTGATGACGATGCCTGCATCATTGATGGAGGAAGGCCTAGTGCTAGCTTTGGATGATGCTTTCTAGCTCTCGTGGTGAATTATCTTACCATTTCTCTTGATCTTGGTATGTTTTTTACTCTCTTGCTATAATTTTATTCAAGTAAAGTATTTTTATGCTAGGATATATATGGGAAGTATAAGGGCATACACCCCCACCATAGCCTTCATCATTTTATTTGCTTCATCTAATTGATTAAGGGTTGGTAAGAGAAGTATAAGGGCATACACCCACTTAGTTTAAACCATAGTTTAGAGAAACTTTCCTTGGGGATTAAAAGGGATTACACCCCTAAGGAGGTAGCTTCTCCAGGATCCTTGTGACTTCATTAACCCTATATTAAAGGTACTAGTAATTGATTTGTTGCATTGGAGAAATAAATTATTGCATTGAGAAACCTGATTTTTGGTCATCTTTACTTCTTGCAAAGTGGATTGTTTTCCTTGTCCCTTGGGCACCTCATAGCCATTAGGGTGTCCCCATATAGGGGTTACTTATTGATTCTATTACAAAATTGAATCTTCAACCATTAGGGATGCAAAAACCCTAACTTACTTGCTTGAATAACTTTCTTATCAACCATTGGATTTTACTCAAAGTTTGCACACTTACTCTCCTTGACCTAGCACACTTTTTGGAAAATTTTGAGGGGATTTCAGTGGCTGATTTTCTTTCTGTAATAAATTGAATGTTACATACATAAGGGTGATATAATTTTCTATAGACAAGTTTTTACAACAACCTTATCTTTTATGCTAAGAGTATTGATTTTCATCTTGAATTAGCTAGTCATTCACTAGTTTTTCTCTTGCATTTTCTATTCGATATTTAACATTTATTGAGCAACTTATAATACCTTTTTATTGATGATATATATTGTTATCTATTTCTACAAATTAGGGACATAAATATTAACTTTCTGATCTAACTAACATATACTATTGCAAAGTGTCTCTTCTTGTGCCTCGGGTAGGTACAATCATCCAAAGAAGTGTTATACCTATGGGGAAACAATTAATTGACTTTCAAGGAATATCTTTCCACCTTTCATTCCACTTAGACTTGACCTATAGGGGCTTCATTTCCATCCATCTCCATACCCATCTCAATCCCCCTAGGGTCATTGGGATCACCTCCCTAGAGTGACCTAGTCACCCTTGAAGTGCGGGACCTACATCGAGGTGACATTGGGTGTAGGATTCCCAAGTTGTAGCACTTGTTTCGTGGTTGGGTTAGGATTTTCCCAACCTACAAATTTCGCTATAAAATTTTGGTGTCATTGCTGGGGAAGATTTTTAATCTTTTTCGTACCCTAACGACACTTTGGTAAGCTATCCCAAAGCCTTTCCCTTAGATTTCTTGGTGACTCCACCCAAGGGATGTTCCCTTTCCCCTTTTCTTGATGATATCATATTGAAGCTCATCTGGCGACTTCACCTTCCTAGAACCCAATTTTCCCTTTTCCCCCTTTCATTCCTTGATAAGCCTTGAGCTCGTCTAATGACTCCATTGAGGTATTACCCTAAGTGATGGAACCATGGCCTCATGGGACTTACCATGGGAATTCCATAATGTGTATCCTTCTCTTGATGTTCAAAATGTCCCTGGATATTAAAATCATTATCCAACATAATGGAGAGAAATTTTCCCCAAATTTGACGATGATCCATCCCTAACAGTCATCCATGTCGTGAATTATATGAAGTATGCATCAAGCTTAAATGTGCTACATGAAGATGTGCTGATGAAAATTTTTGTGTCTTCACTGGGATCAAGTCAAAAGGATTGGTTTGCACACTCATGTGATCCAAAGAGTATCCCTTCTTCTAAAAATCTCATTGAATAATTTCTCAAGCAATATCGACCAACTACTCAAAGTTTGCAAGATGCTTTCCAGGGGATCAAACACATTATTTGCTGAGAAGGTTTTCAGATTGATGATGAAGCCATATATGAAGAAAAGATTGAAGAATATCCTGACGAAGAAGATCCAGATGAGACATATGATGAAGATGAAGTATTTTCTCTTCCACTTGATGAGGACATCCATACCTTTGCTACTCCTACACTTCAAGAAGATACCATGATGAGCTATAATCCTTTTGAGAACTTTGATGATGCTTTGTTCCATGAATGTGGAAATAATTTTTTTTCCAAAAGGATCTCAATGAACTTTCTCTTATAGAAGGCTTAGATGAGACATTGTCCTCTACTATCCCTTTCGAAGAAGATGCATTTATATAGTCTTGTGAAGAAATAATCATCTTCTATGATGCAAATGAAATCATGGAACAATCCCCGGATATAGTTAACGATCACATTGATGATTTCATACAGATTGGGAGATGCAGATGGGGTTTGGGTTGTTTCATTTTTGACAGAGATCCTATCTACAACATTGAAGGAACATCTCAGATAAAGGATACATAAATATTTTCTTTAGAGGATTTATTTTTACAGCCAGATGGTCCATATATGTGCCAACCTGATGATATGGTTATAGATTTATTCCATCCATTCGAGGACAACCTGACGCAACAATTTTAGGATTATTTTCAACCACCATACTTAGATTTTGATAGACACCAGGTCTTGGCCCACCCAAAGCAATCCGAGGTCCATACTACCAAACAAAAATACTTTCATGTTGAGACTTTGGGCATGGATTTGAAAAAAAATAAGAGACGTTTCCTGAGTCAGACAAAAGTGTTTTTCTCTAAGGCTATGCCTTACCCTATTTCATGTTGTTTTGGAAATCATAGGGTTTTCTTTGGATCTCTTGTCCTTTCTCAGCCTTCAGAGATCAATGATCTTCTAAGTGAAGATGAAGATGAGTCGTTGTCTATGTATAGTATCCCCCTTCAGAGATGGATTGATCAGTATTGTGGATACACTTTCAGGCGAGATGATCAGGATTATGGTTTCTCTCTCTAGCAGGATTTCCCCCCTCCCACCCATCTTCATGAGTTTTATTTCATGATCGATTATATGTGTGTTTATACTCATGATTATTTTGTGCTTGACTTATCCTTGTTGTATTATATGATTAATCACAGGAGGAGATATTATGATGAGATGATCAAATGATTGCACTGGTTGTATGACTTCACCTGACATCATCCAACACGTGATCTTCAGGGCCCCAAGGCCCCAGGTAAGTAGGTAAGTCATTTTGATTCCCTGCATTTGCATCTTGATTGCTCACACTATTTTAGATGCATTTCATTTTCATTTTACTCTACTTGCATATTGATTTCATGCTTAGTTTATAATTTGTTTTTGAAAAAATGTCAAAATTTTATTTTTCTAGTTTAGTGGGTTTTGATTATGATCATATGAGAACAGGGATGAGTAGGCCATCCTGCACTTGGAATTTTGATGTTTCCTTGAAGTCACAAGTCTACCAGGAGATGTTGCGGTTCTCATGCACTCTACGACGAGCACATGTCCCCAAGTAGGAGCTAAATGTTATCCCCATTTCATGGATAACTAAGGAGATGATGTCTCGAGGCCCTCAGGTTGCATATATGGAGTGATGAGAGACTACATGACCAGTAGTACCCTTTTCATAGATGTAAAACCCACTCACCACCACAGATGGCATCCACCACACCAGTTGGCTTCCAGAAGGCAATGGGCCTTGTTCCATGAGGTACAAGTGATGCAGGAGCATCGCCAACTCAGCAAGCGAGCCAACACATCAAGCGAAAGATCAGCTGGAATAAGCAAAATCAAATTTTTAAAATGCTTTGGAAATGTAGCGCAAGTCTTAAATGAAACATTTATGAAGGAGTGCCTGTTGTATTGAAGAAGACCTCGAGCCTTACGCTCTTGTCTGATTTAGATAGGAGGCATTTATTAGATTTAATGCAGGTAGATAGATGTTTAAGTCTAGATTAGACAGTTTTAGAGTCTGAGAGGGAAAACGGATATAGACACCCTCACTTGTACATTGTAACAATAATTCAGTATCATTCATTCAGGAGCGAGAAGAGAGAACAAGAAGAGAATTTGTGAAGAACACCCATGTACAGATGTTTTTGAATTAATAGAAGAGAGTCTTTGATTCAATTCCATGGTTGTTGTTGTTTCTTTGTGTGTGTTGTTTATATGTCCCTGAATGATTGTTTTCTGGTCATGCATTTTCTTTGATTATGCTATGTATGTGATTTCAGAGGTTGTAAATGAAGTCTGAGAGAGAAGAGAATAAGTTTCAATTGTTTCTCTGTCTGAGCCAGGAGATTCCTGCATAGAGTGCAGTTGAATCCATACGCATAGAGTGCGTTGATGAGGTTCGAAGGTTAAACCCTTATTCTCATTCACCCAGAAGTTGACGTGGGGTGGTAGAGTCGTGCAGGAGAAGTGCAGGCTGAATTTGAAGCCTCAGTAGTAAATCTGAGTAGTAGAAGGCATAGACTATTGTTGCTAGAAGTGCACAGAGTCTGGAAGACTCAACACTTTGAGAGTTGTTGAAGGTTGAGCACGAGAAGTGTGTACAAAGTCTCTGAAGGAGTCAGATTTAACAAGCTCAGAAGGGATAGTTCCTTCGTGATATTATGGAGACGGACCCAGGAAAAGGTTCGAACAGGACGGAGTTAGAGTGGAAGAATTCCTCAGGGAGGAGGAATCGACGATCAGGATTCGTAGGGGAGATTCGCGAAGTCCCACCAGCCGTCAGATCTTGGAGAAGTTGCATGGGAGTTAGCCATTTAAGCGTAGGAAGGAACCAAGAGCCATTGGGATTCGGCATATCGAGGTTTGCGTAGGAAAGAGTTTCATACCTGTGGAAATCGCGAGTAGCGATTTCCCGACGCAACTAGAGCCATTGATCGTCGCAGGGACACGTGGCGCGAGATCCTTAGGAGTCGGGGTTCGGCAGTTGGAGTTTCCACTTGCAAAGGAATCGCTACAGTGGAAATCGCGATCCCACGATATCCGATAGCACAACGAGAAGAGGTTGACGTGGAGGAGAGCGTCAACAAGTATATCGGGGTTCGACTCTTCGGAGATCTTAGTGTCAAGAGAACTACAGAGAAATCACGAAACTTCGAGTTACGACGGGTCCCACAGTCGTAGCATTCGGAGAATTGACAGGTGTCCACCATATCGGGGATCAGGACTTGGAAGGGTCCGTGAATTGGTGCCATGGGAATCGCGATATCCCGATACATTATTTCCTGACCAGTCTATAGGGTGTGGACCCCAGAGTGCGGTAAAAGGAGGACAGGTGGCATCGGGGTTCGGGGTTTTGGATACCCGAGGAAGGTGCCCACGAGTTTCGCGATAACGTGAAACCCGATTTCCCGAGAAGACTATCGGGAGATAAATAGAGATCCTGTGGGTGAGAAAAGGTCCTGATACGGGATCTGAAGGGCATTTTAGCTCTTCGGGCCTGAGAAAAAGAAGGTCCTGGTGGAAGCGGGACGCGTGGGTGGCGCGTGTAGCATCAAGTGGTATCAGAGCAGGAGAAAGTCTCTCTGTTTTCTGTAACAGAGAAGAGGAAAATTTTTCACTATGCCGCCGAGAAGAGGTAGACAATCACCCAATCCAGAGGGGGAAAGAGAACCGTCCAGAGAAAGAAGTAGCCAAGGGAAGAACGTAGAGATGGAGAGGGAACTACGAAATCTGCATGCCAGAATGGAAGATATGGAAGCAACACACAGACGCGGAGCCAGTACTGGAGATCCGAGCGACTCTGAGGGTGAAGCTGAAGCTGAATAGCAAGGAGGAGTTGCAACCGAAGATGCAACTAGTGAGCGTTTGATTAAAGCTATTGCCAAAATGAGTTCTAAGATGAAAATGGACATCCCGACCTATGAAGGGAATCTGGATGTAGAAGAGCTGTTGGATTGGATCCGAGCTCTTGACACCTACTTCGATTATGAAGATATCGAAGAGGATAAAAAGGTAAGGCATGCTATCACTAAATTGAAAGGACATGCAACCTTATGGTGGGACGAGCTACAGGAAGATAGACGTTCCAAAGGAAAACAGAAGCTTAAAAGCTGGGATCGGATGATCGCAAAGATGAAAGCGAAATTCATCCCTCGGGATTACCAGATCACTCTGTTCAGACGAATGCAAAACCTGAGATAGAAATTGATGACGGTGAAGGAGTACACCGAAGGGTTTTACAAGCTCAATATCAGAGCGGGTCATTGGGAGAGCGATGATGAGAAGGTAGCCAGATACCTGAATGTGTTGAGGTACGATATTCAGGATGAATTAAGCATGGAAACTCTCAGAACTGTTGAGGATGCTTACCAGATGGCTCTGAAAGCCGAGGAGAAGCTGAGCCGTAAGCAAGGACAGCGAGGGCGAGGCAGAAGTCAACCCAGAGGCAAGGCAGTTGCCCAAGAGAAATTTCAGAAGCCCAAGGAGGAATGGAAGAAGCCTCAGGGTAAGATTGAGAGAGGTGGAACCTCACAGCGAGGACAACAATATGATGAGCCAAGGAGACAGCATACAGAGCAGGGTGGTGGATACGCTGACGCGAACACTTTTCCTCGTACCAGAGGTAGGGGAAGAGGCAGAGGAGGAATCATCACATGTTTTACATGTGGAAAGGATGGACACAAAGCCGTTGATTGTCCAGACAGAAAAATGGACAGAGGAGAAACTCACATCGCTGAGGCGCACATGCGTGATGTTGAGAATGAAGACACCGAAGCGGGAAGGTCGCTGACGGTGCATAAAGTTATTTTGACACCTGAGAAAGAGGTGGAGTACATAGCTCAGAGGACTAGACTGTTCAGGACCACATGCAAGACCAAGGGCTGGAAGTGAAAGGTCATTGTGGATAGTGGAAGCACCGACAATCTCGTTTCAACCGAGATGGTGGAGAAATTAGAGCTGGAGACGACTGATCACCCGAGTCCATACAAGGTCTCATGGCTACAGAAGGGACATCAGGTGAGTGTCACTAAACAATGTTTAGTTGATTTCAAAATGGATGAATATAAGGACAAGGTCCTATGTGATGTCATTCCCATGGATGTCTGTCATGTATTGCTGGGGAGACCATGGAAGTATGACATAAACGTGGTTCATGACGGGAGAATGAACACATATACTTTAGAGAAGGATGGGAGGACACATAGATTGCTTCCGATAAAGGATAAAAAAGTGAAGCCAGAAGTAAACAACACAATACTTCTCATGAGTGGGAAGGAGCTTCTCACAGAGATGGAGAAGGAGGAAGATCCACAATTCTTTGTGGTCAGAAAGCCGAGGATTGTTTTGACTAGCACAAGAGTGGATGACTTACCAGATGAGATTCAGGAACTGCTGGGGGAGTTCGCTGATATCATCATGGATGAATTACCTCATTCGTTGCCACCGATGAGGAGTGTGAGTCATCACATCGATCTCATACCAGGAAGCAGTTTGCCAAACAAGGCTGCGTATCGATTGACGCCTCAAGAGAACGAGGAAGTTAAGAGGCAGGTACAAGAGCTATTGGATAAGGGACTGGTCAGAGAAAGTCTGAGTCCGTGCACTGTTCCAACGGTGCTTAGTCCGAAGAAGGGTGGAGGCTGGAGAATGTGCACAGACTCCAGAGCGATAAATAAAATTACCATAAGGTACAGATTTCCACTGCCGAGAATGGATGATCTGATGGATTGCCTGAGTGGGGCAAATTATTTTTCAAAGATTGATATTAAGAGTGGATATCATCAGATTCGCATGAGGGAAGGTGACGAATGGAAGACAGCGTTCAAGACAAATGAAGGTTTGTACGAATGGCTAGTCATGCCATTTGGTTTGACAAACGCACCGAGCACATTCATGAGGTTGATGAATGAAGTCCTGAGGGAATTCATTGGAAAGTTTGTAGTCGTATATCTGGATGATATACTGATCTACAGTAAGACCGAGGCTGAAGATTTAAAACATTTGGCCATTGTGATGAGGAAGCTACAGCAAGAGAAGCTGTTGATCAATATGAAGAAGTCTTCATTTATGCAGACAGAGCTCATTTATTTGGGTTTTGTTATCTCAGCGAATGAGTTAAAGATGGATCCAGAAAAAGTGGAAGTGATAAAAAACTGGCCATCACCGAGAAATGTTTTCGAGGTGAGGAGTTTTCATGGACTGGATAGTTTCTACAGAAAATTCATTAGGAACTTCAGTGGAATTAGCGCAACGATGATGGACACCGTGAAGAAGCGACACAAGTCTTTTTATTGGACATAAGAGGCAGAGAAGAGCTTCAATCTGTTGAAGCGGAAGATCACAGAGAAACCAATTTTGGTGTTGCCTGATTTTCAAAAGACATTTCAGGTGAAATGTGATGCCAGTGGATATGCTATAGGAGCGGTCTTGAGTCAGGAGGACAGGCCAGATGCATATTTCAGCGAGAAGCTAGATGAAGCAAATCTGAAATACTCCACGTATGATAAAGAGTTTTATGCCATCATACATGCATTAAAGAAGTGGAGGCATTACTTGATCCCGAAAGAATTTGTATTGTACAGTGATAATCATGCATTGCAGTTTGTGAGTCAACAAGAGAAGTTGAACCAGAAGCATGCAAAATGGGTAGAGTACATGCAGAATTTTACATTTGTAATTAAACACATTTCAGGAACTGCTAACAAAGTGGTTGATGCTTTGAGCAGAAAATGTTTGTTGCTGCAGGAGTTCCGAGTCAAGACATTGGGTTTTGAGAATCTGAAGGACATGTACACCACAGATGCAGACTTCGGGGAAGCGTATGAAACAGCTGAGAATCCAGTTCTCAGAGATAGAAGCCCATGGATAGACTACATGATCCAGGAAGGATTGTTGTTAAGAGGCAATCAACTGTGTATTCCAAATTGCTCCATGAGGGAGAATTTGTTAAAAGAAAAACACAGTGGGGGTTTAGCAGGGCACTTTGGTCATGGTAAAACATTCGCAAAGTTGAACAAATCCTATTTTTGGCCAGGCATGTGAGCAGATGTCAAGAGGTTTGTTGACAGGTGTCGAATTTGTGAACATTCGAAGGGCCGGAAGTAGAATGCCGGTTTTTATCAGCCATTACCCATACCCGAGAGGCCATGGGAGGTGATAAGCATGGACTTTGTATTAGGACTACCAAGGACACAGAGAGGAGTTGATTCCATCTTTGTGGTGGTGGACAGGTTTTCAAAGATGGCACATTTTATTCCATGTCAGAAGACTAGCGATGCGACTCACATCGCAAACTTGTTTTTCAAAGAGGTTGTTAGACTTCATGGATTGCCGAGAAGCATAGTCTCGGACAGGGACACCAAATTCATAGGTCATTTTTGGAGGACACTATGGAAGAAGCTAGGGACTAATTTGTCTTTTAGTTTAGCTTACCATCTGCAGATAGACGGACAGACCGAGGTGGTCAACAGAAGTCTTGGAGACTTGCTGAGGAGCTTGGTGACGGAGCACCATGGCAGCTGGGACAACGTATTGCCACAGGCAGAGTTCGCATACAACGATTCGGTGAATCGGAGTACAGGAAAAAGTCCATTTTAGATTGTGTATGGGACACAACCGAGGGGAGTTTCTGAACTTAGGGAGTCAGAACAGGCTACGACTAGCAGTGCAAGCGCAGAGGAGTTCGCTGAGGCGATGAAGGAACTTCACGGCAGGGTGAAGCAACAACTGATGGACTCAAATCAGGAGTACAAGCATAGAGCAGATCAACATCAGAGACAACTTCAGTTCAAAGTTGGGGACCTTGTTCTGGCACACTTTAGGAAGGAAAGGTTCCCAAGGGGAACATATAACAAATTAAATATGAAAAAGATTGGGCCATGCAAGATTCTGAAGAAATTCGGAGAGAATGCATATGAGATTGAGTTGCCAGATGGCATCGGGATATCTCCGATATTTAATGTTTCAGATTTATACCCATACAGGGCTGGAGAATTAGAGACTGGAACCGAAGGACCAGTGATCCAGTGGCAGAAGTAATTACCAGTTGCAGAGAAACCGCAGATGGAGTGCATACTAGACAAGCGAGTGGGAAAGAAGACCAGGCGAAAGCAGTATTTTGAGTACCTGGTGAAATGGAAGAATCACCCAGCCGAAGATGCTAGCTGGGAAAGTGAAACAGTGATATAGCAGCATGGACAGACTGTGCAGGAGCTCATGGACAGGAGCCCATGAAAGTTTTCAAGCCGAGGAGTATGATGCAGGAGCATCGCCAACTTAGCAAGCGAGCCAACACATCAAGCGAAAGATCAGCTAGAATAAACAAAATCAAATTTTGAAAATGCTTTGGAAATGTAGCGCAAGTATTAAATGAAACATTTATGAAGGAGCACCTGTTGTATTGAAGCAGACCTCGAGCCTTACGCTCTTGTCTGATTTAGATAGGAGGCATTTATTAGATTTAATGCAGGTAGATAGATGTTTAAGTCTAGATTAGATAGTTTTAGAGTTTGAGAGGGAAAACGGATATAGACACCCTCACTTGTACATTGTAACAATAATTTAGTATCATTCATTTAGGAGCGAGAAGAGAGAACAAGCAGAGAATTTGTGAAGAACACCCATGTACAGATGTTTTTGAATTAATAGAAGAGAGTCTTTGATTCAATTCCATGGTTGTTGTTGTTTCTCTGTGTGTGTTGTTTATATGTCCCTGAATGATTGTTTTCTGGTCATGCATTTTCTTTGAGTATGCTATGTATGTGATTTCAGAGGTTGTAAATGAAGTCTGAGAGAGAAGAGAATAAGTTTCAATTGTTTCTCTGTCTGAGCCAGGAGATTCCTGCATAGAGTGCAGTTGAATCCATCCGCATAGAGTGCGTTGATGAGGTTTGACGGTTAAACCCTTATTCTCATTCACCCAGAAGTTGACGTGGGGTGGTAGAGTCGTGGAGGAGAAGTGCAGGCTGAATTTGAAGCCTCAGTAGTAAATCTGAGTAGCAGAAGGCAGAGACTGTTGTTGCCAGAAGTGCACAGAGTCTGGAAGACTCAACACTTTGAGAGTTGTTGAAGGTTGAGCACGAGAAGTGTGTACAAAGTCTCTGAAGGAGTCAGAGTTAACAAGATCAGAAGGGATAGTTCCTTCGTGATACTGTGGAGACGGACCTAGGAAAAGGTTCGAACATGACGGAGTTAGAGCGGAAGAATTCCTCAGAGAGGAGGAATCGACGGTCAGGATTCACAGGGGAGATTCGCGAAGTCCTGCCAGCCGTCAGATCTTGGAGAAGTTGTGTGGGAGTTAGCCATTTAAGCACCGGAAGGAACCAAGAGCCATCGAGATTCGACATATCATGGTTTGCGTAGGCAAGAGTTTCATACCTGTGGAAATCGTGAGTAGCGATTTCCCGACGCAACTGGAGCCGTTGATCGTCATAGGGACATGTGGCGCGAGATCCCTAGGAGTCGAGGTTCGGCAGTTGGAGTTTCCACTTGCAAAGGAATCGCTACAGTGGAAATCACGATCCCGCGATATCCGATAGCACAACGAGAAGAGGTTGACGTGGAGGAGAGCGTCAACAAGTATATCGGGGTTTGGCACTTCGGAGATCTTAGTGTCAAGAGAACTACAGAGAAATTGTGAAACTCCGAGTTGCGATGGGTCCCACAGTCGTAGCATTCGGAGAATTGATAGGTGTCCACCATATCGGGGATCGGGACTTGGAAGGGTCCGTGAATTGGTGCCACGGGAATCGCGATATCCCGATACGCGATTTCCCGACTAGTCTATAGGGTGTGGACCCTAGAGTGCGGTAAAAGGAGGACAGGTGGCATCGGGGTTCGGGGTTTTGGATACCCGAGGAAGGTGCCCACGAGTTTCACGATAACGCAAAACCCGATTTCCTGAGAAGACTGTCAGGAGATAAATAGAGATCCTGTGGGTGACAAAAGGTCCCGATACAGGATCTGAAGGGCATTTTATCTCTTCGGGCCTGAGAAAAAGAAGGTCCTGGTGGAAGCTGGACGTGTGGGTGGTGCGTGTAGCATCAACAAGTCAATATTAAGATGAGAATCGTTTCAATATTTAATCCATTTGATTATGTTGTATCTTAGACTTCTCTATATTTCATGTTATGTTCTAGGACATTATGCATTTTTCCCTGCTTCACCTTGGTGGTTTACATTGTGCCCTAGTAAGTGGTTTTCCTTGGGAATGGATTTGATACTGGGAACTCCCTTGATGAACCATCGTACCATTCCTGACCATACTTATCATTTTCCATCATTATCCCCCTCCATTTCCTTATCGCTTTGGATGTTAGGGTGTATTGAACCAAGACGGGGTTGTCCCTCATTCTATGGGAAGAAGGGGATTAAGGCCCATAGGGGTTGGTGTTGGGTAAAATATAAAAGCATTGTATAATCCTTCCATATGCTTTTCCCATGGACCACCCAAGAAAGAAATGAAACTCTTATCTTTGAATAAAAGGGGACCCACAATATAATAAAGAAATGCTTGAAAGGTTATTTTAAGGATATGAGGTCTCATCACAAGCCGACCTATCACATCCATGGATATATAGTGGTATGAAATTGTCATCATATGGTCACCAAACCAAGGAAATGAATCTCAGTTGCATGGTTGAGAGAAAGGGGGTCTCATCAAGAGCCAACCTTCTCATTTCCATTAGGTATTTGTGGGTGACTTTTCCACCACCTCGTCACCATGCGAGGGCAGTGAACTTCAATCTCTCATTATGCTATTATGAAAGAAAATATAAAGAAAGAAAGATAAAAGGAAAATGATGGGCTTGGAAAAAGTGCATTGCAGACAAAGGTACCACCTATCCTCTACAAAGTCACCCATGAATAAGACATTACGACCCCTAGTACTATGTCATGAGCCCTATTCCCATTGAGTCTTGACCCTATCCACCTCATACACTTTACATGGATTATAGAGGGACCTCTCGGAAGCTCTCCTTGACCTAGGGAAATACCTACCCAATAGGACACCTCGTCAACCCTCCCATACTTAAGCTTGACAAGTCACATAGTATCTTTGGGATGCTAATTGTTTGATATGGCAATCTTTGATGCACATGCTTGGATGGATTATTTATTGATTGGATTAACTTATCATGATGTTATGACTTGAGATCCTCAGAGGGCGTGTTCATTTTTATTTGCAGGACCTAGCTAGTGGTCAGTTTTGGGAGAACAAGCCTAGCTTGGGATTCCATGGGGCTATAATCCCACATGTTGGATGCCATGGGCCCACATGTCAGATGCGAGATATCAAAATTGTAAGGCCTCAAAGATGACTTGGACAACATAACCTAGCCCCCACATGCCAAACGCTTTTTTTAGGAGAGGCAAAAAGTCACTTCTAGAGACATGACATCACCTAGGGGGGTTATGTCTTGGTCATGAGGTGCCACTCATTTACTCATGGATAGTTGAGGAGGAGAAGGGTCTTCACAGTGTATGAGTGCCTAGATGCTTGACACATGGCCTTTGGAGGCCCATCCACTCTTCTCCAACACCAACAACTTCCTCAAAGTGGAAAAACGTCCCCTAAAGGGGTAACGTCCTCCTAAATTAGGGTTTAATTTGTCCAAAAGATGAAATTTTAAGTGAATTTTTTAATATTATTTTTTTAAGGGGGAAAGATTAGGGCTGTTGACCCCTAATCTTGTGTTTTACTCCTTAATTTGTGGACAATCTATGTTAGCTAAATTTTGTATAAATAGAGATCATAAGATCTCATTTTAAACATAACCCTCCCTCTTGTGAGAGGCTTGGTATGAAATTTTCGGCCCTATTGGATCTTTTATCTCTTTTGCACTTGTTTTATGGCTATTTTATGAATTGTTGATAGAGGAAGGCCTAACGCTAGCTTTGGATGATGCTTTCTAGCTCTTGTGGTGAATTGTAGTAGCATTTCTCTTGATCTTGGAATGGTTTTTACTCTCTTGCTATCATTTTATTCAAGTAAAGTATTGTTATTATAGGATATAGGTGGGAAATATAAGGGAATACACCCCCACCATATCCTTCATCATTTTATTTTCTTCATCTCATTGATTAAGGGTTTGCTAAGAGAAGTATAAGCGCATACACCGTCTTAGCTTAAACCCTAGCTTAGAGAAACTTGCCTTAGGGAGTAAAATGGATAACACCCCCAAGGAGGTAGCTTCTCCAAGCTCCTTGTGATTCCATTAACCCAATAGTAAAGGAACTAATTATTCATTTGTTTCATTGGAGAAATAAAATATTGCATTGGGAAACATATTGCAAAGTGGATTGTTTTCCTTGTGCCTTGGGTACCTCACAACCACTAGGGCATACCCATATAGGGGCTACTTATTGCTTATGTTACACAATTTCATATTCAGCCATTAGGGATGAGAAAAACCTAACTTACTTGCTTGAATAACCTTCTTATCAACCATTGGATTTTACTCAAAGTTTGCACACTTACTCTCCTTGACCTAGCGCACTTTTTTTCAAAGTTTGAGGGGATTTCGCTGGCTGATTTTATTTCTGTAATAAATTGAATGTTACAGACATAAGGATGATATAATTTTCTGCAGATAAGTGTTTACACCAACCTTATCTTTTATGCTAATAATATTGGTTTTCATCTTGATTTTAGCTAGTCATTTACTAGTTTTTATCTTGCATTTTCTACTCGATCTTTAGCATTTATTGAGAAGATTATAGTAAATTTTTCTTGCTGATATATACTATTATATATTTATGCAAATTAGGGACATAACGATTAACTTGCTGATCTAACTAACATATACTATTGCAAAGTGTATTTTCTTGTGTCTCATGTAGGTACAATCATCCAGAGAAGTGTTATACCTGTAGGGAAACAATTACTTGACTTGGAAGTCATCTCTTTCCATCTTTCAATCCACTTGTACTTGACCTATAGGGGATTTCATTTCCATCCATATCCATATCCATCTAAATCCCCCTAGGGTCACTGGGATCGCCTCCTTAGAGTGACCTAGTCACCCTTGAAGTGTGGGACCTACATCGAGGTGACATTGGGTGTAGGATTCCCAAGTTGTAGCACTTGTTCCGTGTTTAGGTTGGGATTTTTCCAACCTACAACTTGCGCTATAACATGTGTGAAGATTATTCATTCACATATGGATTTTTAGGTTACCATCAAGTGCATATTGCAGAAAAAGAAAGAGACAAGACAACGTTTGTGACATAGTAGGGCTTATTTGCATACACTGTGATGCCATTTGGTTTGAAGAATGCACTAGCACTATTCTCCAGAATTGCTATCTTATCTTTTAAAGAGTTCATGCATAAATTTCTAGAAGTATACTTAGATGATTGGATGGTTTTCAACTTGCTCAAAAGGCACATGAAATTATTATGGTTGATGTTGGACAGATGTAGGCAGTACATATGTCTTTAAACCTGAAAAAATACATCTTTTGTACACCGTTTGGGACTCTATTCATACATGTAATCTGGAAGGAAGGATTGTTAGTTGATCAAACAAATGCTATAATGATTTTGGACATGTTAGCCCCAACCTCCCTAAGAGAGTTGTGCACGAACTTGGGACATACATGATACTATAAATGATTCATATAGAGTTATGAAAAGGTTGCTGCACCATTGGATAAGATACTACACCATGGTACCAAGTATGTATGGACATACAAATTCCAAGAGGTGTTAGTCACACCGAAGAAGAGATTAGTGACCGCGCTGATCCTAATATTTCCATATTGGACCAAGATCTTCCATGTACATGTGGATGCATCTTCCATTGCACTTTCCGCAGTGATTGCGCAACCAAGAGAAGATAATATTGATTATCTGATATAATTTATCCGCAAAAGGTTGTACGATTATGAAAATAACTATACAACCACATAGTGTGAAGGATTGACGATGGTCTATGCCTTGCAGAATTCATACCAGGGATGATTTTAGGGGTTAAATTTCACTCATGGGCTAATTTTCCATGGTTTTTCCAAAAACAAGATTCGTTATTTTAAAAATTATTCGCCCAAATTCTATAGGATAAAATTATTTTACCTTAAAAATCGCCAAAATTTTATAAAAACTATATAAAATACTTAGAAATTTGAATATTTT
>ML786655.1:139267-156518 GCA_009831015.1 Picea engelmannii | reverse complement strand
TTCGCCCAAATTCTATAGGATAAAATTATTTTACCTTAAAAATCGCCAAAATTTTATAAAAACTATATAAAATACTTAGAAATTTGAATATTTTTACAAAAATATCGCCAAACATTTATAGTTGACATATGAAGGATTAATAAGATTTGCCAAGGCTTCTACATTTTAAAATAAATTTCCATCCTTAAAATCATCCCTGATTCATACACTACTTACTCAACACTCCCTTCAATTTTTTCATGGATCATTCAACGCTCAAATACTTGGTGAACAAGCCAGTGTTGGGGGGGAGGATATGCATGTGGTTATTACTCTTCCAAGAGTTTGAGTTTGGAGTAGTGGTCTAACCTGGTAAGCACAATGTGGGGCCTGATAATATCTCAAGGATAGAGTTAGTGGCAGTTGGAGGAAGTATGGATGATGAGTTACCTGACACAAAAATCTTCAGGGTTGAGGTAGTGCGAGATCAACTCTCATAGATTGAAACATATCTTACAACATGAAAGGCACTGAAAGAGTACGCACAGGCACAATGTCGACAACTAATAACCCAAAGTGATGATTACTAGTTTATTGCAAGGCAATTGTGCAAAATCAAAACTGATGGGATCCTGCACAAATGTGTGTTGGAGCATGAGCACGAAATGGTGTTCTATGAGGCACACTAAGGAATCAATAGTGAACATAACATAGGGAAGGAAACTATGCACAAAGTGTTGCATGTGAGATAATGGTGGCCATCACTATTTGAATAATCTAAAGATTATTGTAAGCATTGCAACATTTTCCAATGGATTGGGAAGCCATCAAAGAGATATGGACTACTACTCTTTTTGGTCACCGTGGTCGATCCATTTGAGAAATAGGAAATTGACTTTGTAGGGACGATCAACCCCTCGACCCATATAACTAGTGCGCAATATATTATCATCATGACATAATACTTCATCGGTTGGGAAGACAAGACATCAGTAAAGGATTGTACTGCAGAAACAACCACATGATTTGTTTTTGAGAACATTATCACCATATTTGGATGCCTAAATATACCGATGAGTGATCAGGGTGCACACTTCTTGAATGACATTGCCTGTGTGATAACTCAAAAATTCATGACCCATCATCAAAAGAGCACATCCTATCTTCCATAGGCTAATGGCACTATCAAAGCATTCGATAAGATATTGGAACATGCGCTAATAATGGTATGCAATGTACAGTGCGACGATTGGGATCAATGGATTACAACAATTTTATGGGCATATAGATTTACTTGCAAAAGACTGACTAAACACATGTCAGTCAAGTTAGTCTATGGAAAATAAGTGGTGACGCCATTAGAATTTGTGGTACCAAGTCTCAGAATTATGGGTGCAACATGGATGTCATATGATCAAGAATTGCAAAGATGGTTGGATGAGTTATTAGAATTGGAAGATGACTGATTGATTGCAGGACATGGCTATATGGTGGAGAAGCATATACACAAGGATTGACATTATCACAACATTCTGTGCAAGACTCTGCAACTGGAATATTTGGTATCACTATATGATATCAAATTCTTGAAGCACCTAGGTAAGATGCACATGCGCTAGTTAGGATACTTTAGACTTGTTTACATCAGTGAGGTCGATGCATCAAAATTAGCGACGCTCTAGGGTCAACCCCTCAAAGGATTGATGAATGGTAGTTGGATGAAGGCATATTATGGCATGCAAGGGTGAGATGCACCATGAATTGATGAGTTTTTAAAGTTAACGCAGAGTAGGAGTTAGGTAGGTAGGAGTAAGGGAAATTAGAAGAACACAATGATTAGTAGGATAGGACATATCTAGGTAATTTGTGGGATAGGACAAGTCATACCTGCATAGAATTAGAAGATTCAAAAAGATTTAAGGGTCAAACCCTAGAGGAAAAGTGAAAAGAAAGGATAGTTGGAGGACAAATGGACCACAATACCTATGGGAGAATAAGGAAACAATGAGATAAGAACTTGGTCTCAGAAAGGGAACAATGACACAGAGAATGAGAAAAATTATGGTAACACATCCCAAAGAGTGCGTTGACGGTTATGGTGGTACAATGGTACAATAAAATTAATTCCATGATAGATCAGGATGACATGGGGAATGGGAACAATCATAAAAATAGGTACAACCGAAAGACAATAATCACGACGGATTGGGAACAATAATCATGATGGATCAAGAATTAGATGCGTAGCTAGTTAAGTGGCCACACAAGAGAAATGACCCACACAAATATTTATCCTTAGCATTTCCCTGCTACCAATCACTTTTGTTAAGTATTAGAATATATATTATAGGGATCTTCAAGAGTAGGGTGCAGTAAAAGCTGAGACAAAGATATGAACTTGTTTCCTGCCTACCTTTGGGCCTGAGTGCAGCTCGCAGGTAGTCCAATGACATAGTAGGGATCATAGTATATGATCTCATAGAACTATAGATTCATCTCACCAAAGGATTCCCCAAAGCAATGGCTACTTCCAAGAAGCGAGGGGAACATGCTAGAGTGAAGGAAACAAAGGAAACCCAAATTCCAATGGTTGATATCCCAATAACATTGCACATTCGAGAACATCTCTTGGGAAGAGGATCCAACTTATAGTTTCCTGAATGCAAAACTGGGAATGCAGTACAGTTCCCTAAGTTGCGCTTCAAAACTTATGTATAAATCATCCCAAGCCCAAAGGATGAGAGCAGGTGATCCATAGGAAATGGGCCAAACCCATATACAAATTCAACAACTCGATGCTAGTGGTTGTCTGCTAATATCATGTGCAACTGTCTTGGTCTTAACCACCCTCACGAAGATTGTGAGAGATATGAAGAAGATGAAGGGAAAACATGATGGAAATATCACCCTAGACGGTGTCCTGGAGGTTAACAGAGTGATACTGTTGGGTCCTAGATAAAGGACTTGGCTTGAGTGACTCAAGAGATTCTGGGTACACATTTCTCCATCGACTACATGGTGGATGGAAAATATCCTAAGAAGGACCAGACCGAGATCGATGACGTAGAGTTCAATATCTCCGAACAATGAAGGAAGGATTCACATTTGGACTTGTGATTCCCCTCACATCCCCAACATTGAATATGCTACTACATTGGCCTTTTCCCAAATGAATCTGCGTTCTTTTTCTCGTTTTGGGCTGCTTTTCCTTGCTGAGTTGCTTGGGTTTTATTTCTGAAAAAGGGTGACTTAAAATCATTCCACCTTTGATCCTTTTTCTCTTTCATCTTATCATTCCAAGCCTTTTGGAACAATAGACTTCCTTTGATTTTTTCATAAAGGTTCCTTGCTATCCTTATGGTTTCTTCCAAGGTATTGGGGTTATCATATTGAATCTTTTCATTATAGAAGGAGGGTAACCCACTTAGAAACCTTTGGATTTTAACCTTTTCATCCTTGATGAAGTCAACATACTTCAACAATTCAAAAAACCACATCTCATATTCCTCCATTTTCATGGTTCCCAAATTGAGTTCAAATAACTCTTTCATGTTTTTCTCATAGTAATGCTCAGAAACATATTTCTCTTGGAAATATCCTTTGAACTGCCTCCATGCGATTCTCTTCTCATCAAGGTTCTAGGCTTTATAAAGTTGATCCCACCACATGGTTTCCTTTCCTTGCAAGTGGTAGGTGGAAATCCTAGCTTCTACCCGGGATGGGTAGTCATGCAGCTGGAAATATTTATTCATTTCCAATAGCCAGGCCTCTGCCTCTTCTCCTTTCTTGTGCTCACCATTGAAAGTAGGTGGCTTGATTTTTTTGAGTTCACCTTGAAATATGTCTACCTCCGACCTTCTTCTTTACCTCCGAACAAGAGACACACTTGGGATGCTCCCTGGTCCTGAGCTTGCATGATTTCTCCTAGTGGATTTCCTTGGAGAATGATGGCACCTATTCATGATTATTGAATTCCTATAATTTCTGTGATCATCCCTTTTTCTATGGGATCTTGATGCTGATACTTGTCTAGCACTAGCTTCTTTCTTGGTGCTAGAATCCTTGTTAACTTTCTTATGAAACATATTTAAGATTTGAAGTATCTCTTCTTGAGATTTTATAATCCTTTCATTATCAACCCTATAACTGTGGATTTCCCTATGTAAGCTTCTCATAGTGACATGCCCTTGCCTATCTCTTATTCCATTTGACTCCATCTTAACATTTCCCATGCTGACATGCAGACCTTTGAAATCTTTCTCATGTCTATAAGTGTCAGAAAATTGGCTTAGGTTGATGGACAATTGTTCTAGACTGTTGGTTGTCATTGATGTCAACCCTTGGAGAGTGATATTGTAGATTGATCACAACCCTTGGAGAAATCTGATAGAGAATTATGGTAGCACAAAGGCATGGGTAAGGGACCTGAGTATGTTTGAGTTATAAGGCATGGAGATCGGTGAATTTATAGGTAAGACTATTTGTTGATGCTTTAATCTGTTAGGGCCAAAATGACAACCTCATGGGGATACAAATCCCCCTGTGCTTTTATATAGGTGGCACTCCTCTTTATTTTGATATTTTCTTGGGACTCTAGATTTTTAGAATATGGGACTTTGCAGAAGTTTGTCGTGATAATCAAATAAATATAAATATTGCAAGAAAAAATAACAAGAAATAAAATATTTTGTTTTCTTTTAAGATAGTTCTCGAGAAATGACAAGGAACCACACACTTCATACATTTAAAAGAGATAGACAAAGTTTCCTCACATCCATCATAGTTAAACTAAATATTTCTAATCACATAGACTAAAAGAAGATGGTCTGCATGCATAAGAGAACTTTAATAGAGTAAAACAGGGGGAGCTCAAATAAATATAATGATAGATCAATCTCAAATAATTTATACTCAAAACTCAGAGTTACAAAGTACAGTAAAAAATGATCCCGAAATAGTTCTCTTGGGATTTCTGAAAAAATATATATTCTGTTACAAATATTTGAAATTTAAATGCGTTTTTCCTTAGAATTGGGATTGGGGATTCCACAGACCATAAATCAAATATGAACAAGAAGTAAGTTGTAGAAGGAAAATGGTGGACAATGCAGAGTAGCAAGACCTGGAAATCCGACAGGGAGAAGTTATCAGATTTTGGTTAAAACTTTCTAGTCAAAGAAACAAAGTAACTGGATGAAAAAATGGTGATCAATGTGAACTTACTATGATGGTCTCTCGTTTCTTCACTTGCTTGCTAATGTCCTTTTATTGTCTTCATTGACGGATACGAGAACTGTCTCAACTGTTTCTTTCCCTTCTTTGGTTAATTTGTCGATTTCCTACATGATCAATTATTATCATTAAACAATACTCAATGCATATTGGTTAAAGCATGAATATGGCAAAGACATACTAGAACAATTTTGAATATGGAGTTTTTCATGAACCCGCCAACCCGGGAACTCGTGAACCCACGATTATGAATGATAAAAAATAAGCTAGGTGTTGCAAAGTGGTCAGTCAGACTTGTATGTAAGAGAAATGAAATACTTAGGGGATCAATACCTGCAACAAGTATGATGGTCATACTGTATATCACAAACCTTTGGGTGTAAAGTGGATATCAAGAAACTTGGAGGACGAGGGCTTGAAACCATGAACTCGTGAAGTTGCAAAAAATGGTTAGGTATATTATAACAAGGCAGTCGGTCAGAATCATGACATAGGAACGTGAATGGATATGAAGGTCCACCAAACTGTCAACCCGTGAACTCGATGAAGAGATGAAGGAAGAGTCCCAAAAACGTCTAAGTGTAGAGACTAATGGAACATATGGAGAAGAGTGGTGAAAAGAGAAAAATGGTTAAGTGTGGAGATGGAAGGTGAGGGAGATAAGTGATGAGAGTACTTCACAATTAGAAAATGGAGAGGAGAACACAATACTTAGAAAAATTCTTCATAATCTCTCCTTCGGACCTTTAGACCAAATCTTGAATAACTTAGGCATGCAGAAACAAATTTATGATGCGAAAAGTGCATGACGAAGCAGAGACTGGGGGTTGCAGAGTGAACTTATAAAAGTTCAAAAAATGTATTCTTTTTATATCAAGGCTTTTATGAATCCAAGAGTGGAAAACTATAGATGACTAAATTTTGGCCAACAACTGGCTCCAACTGCGGGATGATAACCCACTGTGGGTTGTCAAGAATCCAAAATTTTTATGACCAGGCGCTTCCATCGATTGGGCTATGGAGTCATATTCAAAATACAATCTTGCAATTCTTCTTCTTTCATGGAGTTATATTCAAATTTTAACATCCACTTATAAATTTCTTTATTGTAGAAAAATTTTGACTGAAGAAATAAACTATGTACATACGTGATCTACCTACCCTAACTTAATTGAAAGGAAGATGAACCTTAGGTATAGGCAGATTTCCAATGGATCCATTCAAGCATTGATATGATTTGTGGAATTAACTCCAAAATTCTAAGGTATGTTGGGATTTGTAGCAATGAGTCAGGGGCACTCTCAACATGTACTGGAGAGAAATTATACCAAGTATGGTGAAGATTTGATTGCATTGTTTGGACAACAATGCTCTGGAACCATAATTCAATAAAATCGATTCTTGGCTGAGGAGTTTTGGACATAATCATGCATTCATAATTTTATTTATCTACAACCACTTCCAAGGTTCTTGATTCATCAAAATTCTCTTGAAAATATTCTTCTTTCTTGTCAGGGTGATCTTGTTCATCATTCTTCTCAAGATTCATTTCTTCCATCAATTCTTCTTGCTGCAAGCTCTCTTGTGATGTTTCATCATCTATCATAAGGATGGAATCTTCTTGTGTATTTGGTGGAGGCTCCTCAATTTAATTTTCAAATTTGTTGTTCAAAATGTCTTCATATGAAGTATATAGGAGACTGGAATTTTCTTCTTTTTCCACATTCAAGATTATTGTTTCATTGGCGATGTCTTGACAATGTTCTTCTTCTATGCAATGGTATCTTCTTTGTTCTCAAAACTGTTTTCTTCCACAAATTCTTCTTTATTTTGGATGAATTATTCTTGCATATTTGGCATACTCTTTAATTTATTCCTCATATGGAGTATATGATATGCTGATATCCTTTTCTTGGTCTTTAGATTTCTCGCCTTCATTCTCAACAACAAGATTTGATTCAGAAAATTCTTGTAGTGTTTCATGATATTCTTCTTCTGAATCATTCATTTCATCTTTTTGTGTCCATGTGGGAGAGGGTGGGTGGGAAACAACATTTAAAACATCATCAAAATATATGAATTCACCTTTGGGATGAACTTTTCTGCAAATGAATCTTATAACACACACCAAATAATAATGGAGTTAGGTATTAATGAACTATACCATTCAAGAGCATCCTATCATAGAGTTTGTAGGAATAATCAACAAGTAACATTGTCTTCAGTGAGGTTGAAATCATAACATGTACCTTTAAAATTAATCAAGTGTTGCTCTGCATCTTCTGAAGCATCCCGAAAGAATGTAGAAAAAAATTCAATAGGAATATTGGGAGTTTGAAAGTCCATTTCTGGTAGATTTAAAGGGATATTATGAAATCACCTCCTTCTTTGAATATTTCTCCCTTTTTCCAAGTCTTGCAAAGCCATTGATGGGCTTGATGAAGAATATAAAGAAGCATTATGACATGAATGAAACCCTTCATTTTTAATTTTTTCAATGGAGTTGCTAGGGAGCTCATTCTCCCGAATCTTTGGTGCTTCTCATTTCTTTTTGAAATTACAAAAAAGGTGAGCCATGATTAAAATAAGAAACAATTTTATTGAATCTTCTTCTCAAAACTTTGATCCATGGAGATTTCTGGTTCCTCAAATATCTTGAAAATAAATCGTTCCCCAATGGATTCACCAAAAATGTTGACGATTGAATCCGTTAAGACCGAAACGACAACCTCACGAGGATACAAATCCCCTTGCATTTTTGTAGAGGTGGTACTCCTCTTTATTTTAATATTTTGTTGGGACTCTATATTTTTAGAATATGGGACTTTGCAGAAGTCCATTGTGATAATCAAAGAAATATAAAGATTGCAAGAAAAAATAGCAAGAAATAAAATGTTTTCTTTTCTTTTAAGAGAGTTCTCGTGAAATGACTAGGAACCATACACTTCATACATTTAAAAGAGATAGACAAAGTTTCCTCACATCCATCATAGTTAAACTAAATATTCTCGATCACATAAAATAAAATAAGGTGGTCTGCATGCATAAGAGAAATTTAATAGAGTAAAACAGGAGGAGCTCAAATAAAGATAATAATAGATCAATCTCAAATACTTTATACTCAAAACTCAGAGTTACAAAGTATAGTCAAAACTGATCCTGAAATAATTCTCTTGGGATTTATGAAAAAATATATAGTTTGTTACAAATATTTGATATTTAAATGCGTTTGTCCTTAGGACTGGGATTGGGGCTCTCGCAGACCATAAAGAAAATATGAACAAGAAGTAATATGTAGAAGGAGAATGGTGGGCAATGCAGAGTAGCAAGACCTGGAAAGAAGACAGGGATTAGTTATCAGATTTCAGTTAAACCTTTCTAGTCAAAGAAGCATAGTAACTGGATGAAAAAATGATAAATAAAGAAAAATGTGATTAGCGTGAACTTACTATGATGGTCTCTTGTGTATTCACTTGCTTGCTGCTATCCTTTTATTGTCTTCATTGACGGTTCCAAGAACCGTCTCAAATGTTTCTTTCCCTTCTTTGGTTAATTTGTCGATTTCCTGCATGATCAATTATTAGCATTAAACCATACTTAATGCATATTGGGAAAAACATGAAGATGGCAGGGACGAACTAGAACAATTTTGAATATGGAGTTTTTCATGAACCCACCAACCCAGGAACCAGTGAACCCGCGGTTATGAATGATAAAAAATAAGTGAAGTGTTGCAAAGCGATCGATCGGACTTGTATGCAGGAGAAATGAAATACTCAGGGGCTTGGTGCCCGTGGCAATTCTGAAGGTAATAATGTAGACCATGGAACTTTGGGTGTAAAGTGGATATCATGGAACTTGGAGGATGAGGGCTTGAACCCGTGAACCTGCAAAGTTGAAAAAAATGGTCAAGTATATTATAACAAGGCGGTCAATCATAATCATGACATAGGAACGTGAATGGAGATGAAGGTTCGCCAACCCACCAACCCGTGAACCCCATGAGAAGATGAAGGAAGAGTTCCAAAAACATCTAAGTGTAGAGACTAGTGGAGCATATGGAGAAGAGTGGTGAAAAGAGAAAAATGGTTAAGTGTGGAGATGGAAGGTGAGGGAGATAAGTGATGAGAGTACTTCACAATTAGAAAATGGAAAGGATAACACAATACTTAGAAAAATTCTTCATAATCTCTCATTCAGACATTTAGACTAGATATTGAATAACTTAGGCATGAAGAAACAAAATTTTGAACCGAAAAGTGAATGACGAAGATTAGACTGACGACTGCAGAGTGAACTTATAAAAGTTCAAAAAAATGTCTTCTTTTTATATCAAGGCTTTTATGAATCCAAGAGTGGAAAAATATAGATGACCAAAATTTATTCAACACTATTCTAGATGTATAGTATATGTCATGCCATTTCCAGTGCTATGTGGAACACCACATAACTCCTCACGGTTAGAGAGTTATGGCTATATGAAGTTGGAGAACCCTCATGAGTTATCTAGAATCCCCTAGAAGGTCAAAGAAGTCAATTATTCTAGAAGCTCCTAGAAGAAGTGTACTAGTCAAATTGATGGTAAATAAGAGTTAATCATGGGTATAGTTGTTGCATTAAGAAAATAATTAAAAATAAATTAGTTGCAACAATAAGTTGTGAGTTTGGTAATTATGGTAAAGTAGTTGTGATGAGAAGATTGAATAGTCAAAGTGGTTGACCAAGAAATAAATTAAATAATAAAGTGGTTGCAATGAGAAGTTAGTTAAGGGAAAAGAAGTTATGAATTGACTAATTATAGAAAAGTTAGTTGCAACAAGAAGTTATGAGTAAAGATAAATTATTTAAATAATAAAGTAGTCAAAGTGGATGAAAAGATAAATTATTTAAATAATAAAGTGGTTGCAATAAGAAGTGGTGAGTTTACTATTTATGGATAACTCAAAGATGTTGCAAAAGAAATTAATTAAATAATAAAGTTAGTTGCAACTAGGAGTGGAGAACTTACTATTTGTGGAAAGTGGTTAAGTTAAGTGGACAAGTGGTTAGAAGTTGGTTAGCCCTAAAAGAAGGAAAGTGCGTTAAATTGGTTAGAAGATAACCCCTTGAGGAAGCTACATGAAAATATAAATAAGAGAGAAAGGCTCTCCCATTAGAACCTATTGAATATAATTGAATATCTATTTTGTGAAAGGTTATTTGGTCATGTATTATTGATAGAGGAAAAGTGCAGTAGAAAAATCGTGGCAAGAAAAGTGTGGAAGAAAAATCGTAATAGGAAAAGTGCGGCAAGAAAAGTGCGACGGAAAAATCGCAGCAAGAAAAGTGTGGAAAAAAAAGTGCAGCAGAAAAATCACGGCAAAAAAAGTGTGACAAAAAAATCGGGGTAATAAAAGTGCGGCAAAAAAATTACGGCAGAAAAACCGTGGAAGAAAAAGCGAGGCAGAAAAATCGCAATAGAAAAATCACGATAGAAAAATTGAGGTAGCAAAACCACAACAACAAAATGCTATAAGAAGAAAAATGTATGGTTTTCATATGTGTAGTGTTGAATCTATGAATCTGGTTGAGGGTTTTCCTTGTAAATCTATTGGATGCCCTCTTGGAAGTTTAGGGCTTACTGTAGAGTTGATCTGAGGTATATCTACTAAAGTTTAGTATTGGTTCATGTTTGAGGGATTTTGGTTGAGGTATGTTGCTAAATTTATTGGTACAAATAGAGTTTGTATAACAGTGAGGTTGTGACACATGGTTGATGTGAGGATTTATGGTATTTGATTTATGGAGAGTGTGGTGCATTGCTAGAGGTATCTTGTTATTTATCTTGGTGTATGTTATTGGTATATGGTAGAGGTATATGATTGGGAACATGAATGAGATACATACTTGAAGTACATGGTGATCTTGATGCATCTTGTGGAGGAATGTTTTGGTTTGTTGTTGATACATGATTGGTACATGTTGTTGGTTATCTTTGTAT
The DNA here is from genome assembly GCA_009831015.1 of Picea engelmannii. Classification (NCBI taxonomy): domain Eukaryota; kingdom Viridiplantae; phylum Streptophyta; class Pinopsida; order Pinales; family Pinaceae; genus Picea; species Picea engelmannii. Next base: position 145,327 of record ML786655.1, on the reverse strand, counting down.
AGTGTCGATATATATGGTTAATGCACATGATTGATGTGCATTGTTGGCACATGGTTTGAGTGATATTCTTGTTATTTTGGGTATGATATCTATGTTAACATATCTGATATATTGAGTTGAGTATTGGTACATGTTGTTGGTGTATTTAGTTTTGTTAGTACAGGAAAGACATAGGTATAGGTTGGTTACAGGACAATGGCACAGGTTGATTACAGGTCAGTGGAATAGATTGGTACAAGTTTACAATAGTATATCTCACAGTGATAGTGTGACAGTGGTTCCATCATTCTACTTATATTTCAGGGTGGTTGTATGGGGCAAGGATAGGTAGTTGTAGCCACCTTCCAGTTGTAGCCAAAGAACATAGGGGGTTGTAGCCTCCTTTTGGTTGTAGCCAGAGAATTGGGGAGTTGGAGCTTCCCTCAAGTTGTATCCTAAGAAACTAGGGGGTCAAAGCCTCCTTCTAGTTGTAGTTGAAGAATTAGAAGTTGGTGCTTCCTTGAATTTAATTCTTGACATATAAGAAAATAATTTTGCGGTTTTATCCCACATTGGGTTTCCACGTAAATATTGGTGTAGTGGGTATTGTGTGAATGTGTTTGTTATTGTTTATTATGCATTGATGAATGTTAATGCTTATGATACAGTAATATATTTATTATGAACATATGAACATGGTTGAATAAGTAAAATAATATACTTTGTGGTTTAAAGGATTAATAATTTGTATAATTGATCATTACTGATTCACCCCCTCCTCTTAGTAATCCAAAAATAAGATCCTTGAGAATATTCCATGACTCTAGTCATCATATAGGGACTAAAGTATCTTCCTATACTTCTAATTTTGCAAGAAATGTGCATGTAATAATTACTGTTAGAACATGCATATTATAAAACATTTTATCAATTAGAATATAGGTTAATCCTTCATCAATTTTTGAAGGACACATTGCACTAATTAAAATTTTGATTTGCTTGATGCATTCCTCCCAGAAACAACTTTCCAAAAAATTAAAACTTACCCAATCGACTTCGCATGCACTACTTCTCAATTATGAACCCGTAATTAGCATGCACAAGTTTTACACACACAATGCTAAAATGTAGTGCATTCATCGTGCACCTATATCCATTGTGCATACTTTTCTGTCGCGTGATAATCTCTATTGAGAATTTCTTTTTGTGTCGCACCCCAATATTCTATGTGAACTACAAACAACACACCACACAACACCAAGGTTTAGTGTGTTCACACTATGTGCCAATACCTCCTACGCACCAATATTATGTCATGCGCCAATGTCTACTGAGCACAACAATTATACTTAATTTATTTTTCCTTTCGGACTCGCAAAATTATAAACTTGTAACCTCTATTTCATAAGTCCGTCCAAAAATTCTTAACACTTAGTCATTTTTCCACTTCTTTGGACTCACAAACTCACAATATTGTAACCTTTCTTTCATAAGTTCGTCTGAAAAGTCTCAACACTTAGTCCTTTTTCTACTTCTTCGAACTCACAAACTCGTGAAATCACAGACTCATAATATTGTAACCTTTCTTTCATTAGTTGGTTTGAAAAGTATCAACATTTATTCATTTTTCCACTTCTTCGGACTCACGGACTCGTGCACTCATAGACTCATAATCTTGTAACCTTTCTTTCATAACTTCGTATGAAAAGTCTCAAAACTTAGTCATTTTTCCACTTCTTCGGTCTCATGGACTCGTAGACTCACAAACTGATGGACTCATAATAAGTCCCAACACTTATCCATTTTTCCATATTCATCGACTCGTGGACTCATGGACTCACATACTCATACTTGGACAAAATTCCAAGATCATATCGCAGTTTAGTGGGAATGATAGTTGGTCTACCACATGGCTCCACATCACCTTCCAATTGTAATCCCTTCCAACATGTACCTGCCACCGTGTCAAAAAATGTCTTTCTTCTACCATGTCAGCTGACACGTGGCCTCCACACCATGCCAACGCCATCGTATGAAAAAATACCCAATTGTTTTTTATTGCTTATTTTCAAAATTTCCAAATGGGATCAATTCTTCACATTTCCCTTGAAATTCCTCTCAATTTTACTACAGTAATTTCAACAAACGATTTTCAGACATCCTTTTTTCGACATTCCGTCAAACAGTTGCCTGCATAGTTTGTAAATTTCACTTTTTCGTTCCACTGATTAGCTCATCCAGGCTTAGTGTTGAAAAATGGTCTCTGATACAACTTTGTAACGTACCCAACCACCGAAGTTGGGTCATGTCACACAAAAAATCTCTCTTTATCATCTCTGCTACCATTTTAGTAATGTACCTAGCCTCCAACTAAATAACAATACGTGCAAAATACTCATAACACAAAACTTCTACTAATTTAAACAATTCTTTTGATATTAACCGATTTCCTGTAGCTTACAACTATAAATTAAAATGGATTTAGCTACTGTATTTCATTACAAAATAAAAACATCCCCGACATGCTCATAATAAACATGAATTGCAACTAAACAACTCATTACAAAAAAACATAAATCACTTCCAAATACATAGAGTTCATGCACAACAATTAAATACATAATTTAACATAACAATAAGATAAAACACTTATCCTTTCACAACAGTTGTGCAACCATCTTCTTGGGATGTACGTTCCACCCAACCATAGACTGACTATTCCAAATCTAAATAGCCAGTCACCCCCGAGCTGGGGCTATCAATCCAAAAAAGAGGGTGGTCTCTCATAGTCCACTCACAACTCATAAATATCTTAACCCAACTGATATTCTCCTACAACTATCCTGATTTTCCACCAGCTCTCTTCCTCTTGACCTGCCCAACCCAAGGAATGTACCATTCATTTATCAGGAATAACCCAAGGGATGTACTATCCACTTATCAAGGCTAACCCAAGGAATGCACCATTCATTTATCAAGGTCTCTCTGGCACAGGTAGCTAGGAATCTATCAACTGAGAATTCAAGATAAATTACTGTTAGGTAAACTATCAACAAACCAACACCAAACACTTGTTGTTTCAATGCAACTCACGAAGGATTTCACTCTTCCGACTTGACAACCGTGCTCTTCAGTTCTCCATCTCCAATTCACTCTAGTTATGCTCCAGAATTCTCCCTTTCCAGCTCCATCAACTTCAGGCTCTATTTTCTTTCTGTTTTTCCCCTTCCCATGCACAAACTTGACTATTTGAAAAACTTCTCCCCAACCCATACAAATTTCCTTCCTTTGGCTTGCCTTTCTTGACTCACACTCTTCAGCTGATTGTACTCAACCCCCATATGCCCAATAACTTTGGGATGTGATCACTCACACCCACCCTCTTACATGTATCAATGATTAGCTTTGGGAACACTCAATCATAAATGGGAAGGTTCATCTACAAATAGAAAATTTAGGAAAAATGGGTTTTACTAATATACATGGGTATTTCCCCCCTTGGACCCCTCTTGGACATTATCCTAGACATGCCCCTCTCTCATGGATTAATTCAACCACCATCTCTTGTCCATGTCCCCTTAGCACCTGGCATCACATTTTTATTAATAAGATAAAGAAATACAATTCACATATTACATCGCGTGGTTGTAGCCACATATTATATCTACATAATCATTAATTAAACTGGGGATTATAATGGGCATGTTACACTTAGGTAGCCAAAGGTTCATATGGGTCACTTTAAAGGGATTTTTTAACTCATATATTCTAGCTTCAAGGATCTACCTTATTCTGTTAATGTTGTCCATGAGAATAATCCAAAGGTACCTTAAAATATAGTTTAGGGTCTTGCCTTGAAGTATTTTTTATCTAATTAATATATTACAATGTCCTTTTTGATTTATAAATTACAATAAATTATTTATAACCTTCAATTATTTGACAGTTTCTTCAATGTAGTAAAATTAATGGTATTCATTTTGGAAGGGTGCTCCATGCTATCCCATTCAAGTGAGAGATGTGATGTTGGTTGAGATGATTTGAACATATTACCAAAGGCATATTGTTGAAGAAAATCCATTATGATAGATAATATATGGTCTCTTATTAGAAAAAGGGGTCCAATATGTCCTTATCAAGTGTAAGAGGTAGTGGTGGATGAGAGTAATTAGAGATATTATTGGTTCTTGACATGGAATCCATCTTGTTATCTTGAAGTGTAAGAGGTAGGGATAGTGAAAACGAATAAAACATATTATTTGTTTTTGAAATGGAATCATTTTATAAGATATCTTATTCAAGTGTAGGAGTTGGTGCTAAAGGGCGAGTTCAAGACAATGATCATATCTAGATGGGATAGAGACTATTGGCATGCTAGTGGAAAACTTGGGACTATATATATAATTAATAGAATAACCAAGGTAGATAGTATCCAAAAGGTTATTTGAGGAAGCCGAGGGATTATAGAGTTTTTCAATCATGATGTAATTCTATGGTGGAAGAGGCCATATTTATTTTTCCTTGAGGAGGAGGAAATGGATATGTTACTACGAAGGGAGAATGTACATTATCAATATATAATCATAGGACATTCAAAGTATTGAAAGGATCATACTAGGTGGGAGTCAAGATTGTCCAACTCATGGGAATGGCTTTTTCATCTAGTCGCATAATTGGTTTGTTAAACAACACAGTTGGAATTCACTATATATATATACTCCATGACATATACATCCAAGGATAAAGTTAAATTTGATATGTGATTTGATCATGAATACATAGATTAAAGAAATATGACTACCTAATTGGATTGGGAGGTTAGGTTGAATGATCCCAACTACAAACTGACAAGGTGGCGGGTCTAATACCAGGGTGGAATTAGAGCTTTGTAAGGTGGTTTCCAAAACTTTTAAAAGTCATGTTTTCAATGAGGGAATGCCACATGTATAGTGAGTGGTTTGGTGGTATCGAAGCTTTATGATTTTCTAACCCTTGATCACTTTATCCTCTGAAATCATTTAGACCATTGATCATCCCTCTATGTAATCATAGATATTGTTCCTTTTCCATGATCAGGATAATGTTATGGACTGTGAAAACCAAGATTCGATCAATATTTCTTCTGATGTCCAAGAGAATAAAATGAGTGTTTCTCTCTCTTTTTAGGACTTTCCTGCTCATCATGCATATATTGCTCCAGAGTCGAGACCTAAAATATTTAGATTACACGGTCATAGGATTTTGATTGGGAATGTAGGTTGCATGCATTTAAATAAATAGGATACCAACATAAATGTTCAACCTACATAATGTGAAATTTCTGTTTCAAGATCGAGAGTGGATTCTTAGAGCATGGTTGAATTATAACTTGACAAAATTATGCAAGATATTTCTAAAATTAAACAAGAAATTCATATAATTAAATGTCCTCATTGAAAAGATGAAATGGAAACTTGATTTTTTCATCCTTCTATCCCTCCCTCATCAAGTCCTTCTTTTGATGTAGTAATTCCAGTTGATCTAGATTAAGAAAAAAAAATATATTTTTTCAAAATTTTGAGGTGGCATATATATACAATGTATTAACTTCTTTTGAATATAAATACATACTTATGTTTGTACAAATATGTGTCCTAGATTTCCTATTTTCCTATATTTTTAAGCACACACACACACACACACATTATGTGTTTTGTCTTTTGTAAAGAAATTTTCAGAAAGAAAGTTCAAAGTACTTATAAATTTAAAAACAAAATAATTGTATGTTTAACTTATCAAATTACATGAAAACATGGTATTGAGGTAAATGCATGCCTTGTTAGGGAAAAATTCATGCTAAGTGTGTGGGATTACATGTTTACATAGTAAGAAGGAATATGCACACCTTGCTAATTGTTGATACTGAGAGGGGGGTGAATCAGTATCAAGTACAATTTAGAAACCTTTTTCAACTTATACTTAAACCATTAAATTATATCCAATGAGCAATGAACAATAGTATAAGAGTTACACCAATACACCACAATACACCATGCACAATATATGAGAAATAATCAATAGTTTTTGTTCAAGGGAAGTAAT
>ML786655.1:67537-103657 GCA_009831015.1 Picea engelmannii | reverse complement strand
CCTTGATTTCTCTCATAACCCACCATCCTCTGATTCATCAAAAGGTCGTGAATCTTTGTGCATATAAATCATCCTTTTTGGAGTGTAAATGAACTCATATTGTACAAGAATGTTATAAATATTGTAATCATCAATTTTCAACTTAAATCTTAAATTATGGAGGCTTATCCAACTTTGGGCGTGCATTTTCATATAGCCAACTTTAACAATTTGGCCATTTGGTTTTACAAGACAATTTTTAGCCTTTATGCACATTAGGTAGGTTTTTGTATGAAAATGCCAGTATAAGGTTATAAACATATTTAAAATCACAAATTACACCTTTTGCAAGTTGAACCACTCATTTTGGGTCAAAATTGAGACTATGGAGTGCATTTTACTATAAGGCAATTTTGCCTTCAAATTTTCATGAAATACCAAATCTAGGTGCATGAAATAAACCTCTTCTGCAATTGAAATTTAAATGACATAGGTAAATTCATTATATATCTAACTCCATTGTACAACTTATAAAATGATTTTTGGAGCTATAGGGAAGTTTGGGCGTGCATTTTAATTTGGTCACTTAGTACAATTTCGACCTTCCAAATTACAAGGAAAACTTTGTTTCTTTTGCACAACAACCCCTTTTAAACTTGTAATTGTAAAATTAACAACTTGAATAGGTTTAATATGACAAACCACACCCCCAACAACTTGAAAACCTCAAATCTAAGGTATAATACAACATTGGATTACTTTTTACAAACATGTTGTGCATTTCTAGGGTTTTACTAGGCATCTCTTTCCTATTTTTGCACAACATAATATTTTATGACTGAAAATGAAAAATTAATATATATTCTTAGGTAAAATGACTTAGCAAATCATTTAAAATTTTAACCACTCAAATTGAATAATTTTTGTGACCTGAGCGTGCAATTTAGTGTAGCCTGGCATGCATTTTGCACAGAAGAAAAATTTACATCAATGCAAAATTTTCCCTCTTTGTTCGACAAGACAATTTTTGGTCTTTTTTCACAACAAAGGGTTTTAAGTTTCCAATTGCACAAACAAAGGTATAGATAAATGTACAAATTTTATACAAGGTTGTAACTTGTAATACAATTTCCTATAGGTATACAAACTGAAATATCAAGTACTAGGTGGATCTCTTGTAGGTGTACAAACTAAAATATCAAACTGATATCACTTGTAATATAATTTTCTGTAGGTAGATTCAAACATTATTATAAATATGCATTAAATATCCCTTAAATAGCTCAGATAAACATTATTTTTAACCACAATAAATGATCCCATCCAAGGATATCCAAGAATAATATTCACATCATCCATATCTATAGCATGAAAATATGAGTGAAAAACATATTTATCCACAATAATATTCAAATATTTAAAGTTTTGAACATTCTCACCTTCAACCTATGTGCTCTAGATATGATTTGCAGGGACTTGCACTATTTTAGCCAAGTGAACATTAATAAAATTGTTCTTTCTACTAATTTTTATAGAAATAGTGACCTTCTCTTGTTGAAGGCATCTATGAATCAATAGTATGAAGTTTGCAATATAAAATAAACCTCGTGAATATCTTTATATGTATTCATTTCCCAAGGAACTTGTCAAAAAATATTTTTTCATATGCTTCAATTAGAAGGCTCAACATCTTCTTGAGGTCAAGCGACTACACATAAGTAAAACATAAGTAGTTTCTTGTACTTGACATGTTGATATAACAATGGTAATTGCATAGATTTATCTGTGTTGTTATGAATATGAAACCTATATGTATGAAGTATGCATATGTATTGTAAAAAAAAATTGTGCATGCAAATTACAATACATACACACGTTACAAATGAAATTTTTTCCCAATTTCCTCCACAATGGTAATTTTCATACGATGACAATTCATAATCCAATATATGGATAAAATACATATAAATAGCAATTAACATATATATATCTTTTAAAGAATGCATGTTTATATATACATAATCTTAAACTCTAATATGCAATCATTCTTGCACAAATACCCTATTAGGTATGTTCATATACAACAATAGTCCACAACTACAATATTTCACTTATGGAATCATTAATCTATAATCTATCACTATAAATAATTTCAGAGTTGTATATGTAACAACACATATTAGTTCATGCATGTAACCCAAAACCAAAATGTATATTTCACCCTTCACCAAATTTTGGGGACACAACAACATATATACATCCTACATTTTTCCCTAACAAGGAATGCATTTTCCTCGATGCTTTGTTTTCATGAAATTGCGTAAGGATAGTGTGCATAATGTGCATAATTTCATGTTAGGTAGCACAATTGCATAATGTGCATAATTTCATGAAATTTCATGTTAAGTAGATTTAATTTCATGCTTTGGATTTTTATATCTTATCTAAAGTAGGATTTGATATACACAAATAGATCTTGTGTTTTGTTTAAATCCATCCCCAATTGTCTTGAGGCTCAAACCACAACTATTTTGCTTAAGGCGGTTTTATCCACCCTTGTGATCGAAACCCACCAACAAAGTTCATTATTTGAGTGTTCGTTTTCTTCAGTTACCTAGTGATTTTGGTTTTACATAAGTGAAATATATTCTACCACGACTAATATTTAAGATTCAATGATAAGGTTCAAATTTCATGGGAAATAGATATTAGAAACCTCAATTAAATGAGGTCAATTTTTTACATTTTCATTAAACATGAATTTTCAAAATTTCCATACTAAAGTGGGAATTGGCTTGAGTCTATACCAATTATGTGTGTTTTTCCCTACCCAATATTAAGGTGGCTGGTCCTGAATGGAACAACAAAAATTATAAGCAGTCTCTTTAACTTTAGTAACAACAAATTATATGCAACCCTTGTCTTAAACCCTAATATGAAAACATTATTTCATAAATACCCTAATGGTTATGTTCATATACAACAACATTCCACAACCACAATATTTCATTTGTGGAATCATTAATCTATCATCTGTCACTATAAACCATTTTAGATTTGTATATGTAACAATACATATTATTTCATGCATGTAACCCCAAACTAGAATGTATATTTCACCCTTCACCAAATGAAAATCTAGGGATATAGACATGTGTAAAATCACAAGCTATACCTTCTCCAAGTTGAACCACTCAATTTGGGTCAAATTGAGACTAGAGCATGCATGAAAGCAACCTCTCTTGTTCTTCAATTGCACTTTATATTACATAGGTAAATTTACCATATATCTAACTTAAAACAACTTATGTAGCTATAGGGAAGCTTGGGCATGCATTTTAATTTGGTCACTTAGTACAATTTCAACCTTCCAATTTACAAGGAAAACTTTGCCTCTTTTTCACAACAACCCTTTTTAAACTTGCAATTGCAAAATTAGCAACATCAATAGGTCCAATATGAAAACCACACACCCAACAACTTGATCAACTGAAATCTAAGGTGTAATACAACCTTGCCTTACATTTTACAAATAGGTTGTGCATTTCTAGAGTTTTACTAAGCATTGCTTGCCTATTTTTGTACAACAGATTCTTTTGTAACTAGAAATGAAAAACCAAGAATACAGACTTATGTAAAATGAATTAACAAAGTATTTACAATTTGAACCACTAAAATTGAATGCATTTTGAGAGCTAGGAGTGCATTTTAGTTCAGCCTGACGTGCATTTTGCACCAAGGAAAATTTTACACCAACATAAAATTTGACTTGTTTGTCCTACAAGACAATTTTTGGTATTTTTGCATAGTAAAGGGTTTTAAGTTTCCAATTTCACAAACAAATGTATGGACATATGTACAACTTTTCTACAACCTTGTAACTTGTAATATAATTTCCCCTAGGTATACAAATTGAAATATCAAACAATAGGTAGATTTCATGTAGGTATACAAATTGAAATATCAAACTGATCATATAACTTGTAATATAATTTCTTGTAGGTATATTTAGACATTATTATAAAGATGCATTAAAGATACCTTAAAGATTGCATATAAACACTAAATATGACAAAAAGAATCACATATAAGACAAGTATGAGTCAAAACAATATTGATCTTCCATTAATTCTTCATAATAGTAGGATATTTACAAGATTGACATCACAGTTATAGTCTCCATTACAAAATTGGGAAAAGTGTAATACACATTCTACACCTTTCTTCTCTCCGAAGATTCCTCCTAGGGTCTGTAACACCCTGTTTCCCCCAGTCTGTAAAAATAACTATATTGGCCAAGAACTATGGCAAACTCAAACATGTGAATGTTTGATTTGATGGACCTTTTTATAAAAGGTCGATGAATGTAAAATATGTTATGAATGTGTGTTTCATGGCTGCTAGGAGGGGGATGTGCTAAAAGAGACCATGATGGATAAGGAGAGGTGGTGGAAGGGACCTGGAATGGTTGCGTTAACTTCCATCGGGCCAGTACCGTACTGGTTTTTACTTTCTCAAAGATCGAAGCATCTCTCTGACCCTGGAATGGATTTCCCGTCAGATTGGTGGGTGGGAAGGCTCCTCAAGAGTTAATGAGGGGATGGGGGTGAACTACCCATCCGTAAAAGCTCCCAGACCTGATTGTGGATGGGGAAATTCGTGCTACATGCAATCTTGCAGGAAAAATGCAAGAGAGGAAGTGTGGTAATGGGGAGAAGAGAAGAGAAGAGAGGAGAACGCCCATGACAGAGATTGCAGGGGAAGAACTGGAGAAACTCTGGAAACACAGGGAGTTCTGAACAGAGGAGAAGGAGAGTAACCTTCGTCCTTGACTTCCATTAAGATGGAAGTAGAAAATTGAACCTCAAGCATCGTGGTCTAGCTCAGGGGTGGCTAGTGGTAAATCCGTTTGGAGTCACTGAGCCTACGGTTGGGTGGAAACAAGCACCCCTCTCAGCAGTCGCGTCACACCTGGTGTTTTCTGATAAGTGTTATGTCTTGTATTTTTGAATTGAATGCATGCTCATGTTTATATGCTCATAAATGGTTTCTGTATGGAAGTGTTTACCTGTGTTTTTATTTGGAGACAAGGGATACATGCTTATACTTATATGACCATAATCGGTCTAGGTATAGAATGAATAGGTTCAGAATACGAGTCCATTCCCTTGAGAATTATCCTATCTACTTGGCTCGCGCTATGCCTTGGTTTAATTTCCTGAAGGAACTTCTCTCGGGAAGTTTCCTCGCACTCTAGAGTCAGAGTGAGTCCCTCAAAAGGACTACCATGATAGTAAACCCACGAGTTTGGTTTACCCCTACCATCGAATTTATAGCTCGACGAATTAGGAAGAATTTTACTCAAGTCACCAAGCCTAGGGATAATTTACCCAAGAACCCTCTGAAAGATCTATCGGACCTCTATTGCCCATCGAACTTAACCTTTTCATAGGCAAGAGGGTGGACTTGGCAACGTCCTGAAAGTCCTAGAGTATCTGGACCCGTTCATTGACATTTCAACATTTCGGCATTTCGGCACCTGGGAAACCAAAGGGAAAGACCCTTCGTCGTCGCAAGTCATGAAGTCCCGGCATACGAAACTCCGAATTAGCTTAGTGTGAATAGGTTTTGGCATTTTGGCATTTTGGCATTTCGTCACCCGGGAAACCAAAGGGCAAGGCCATTCGTCGTCGCAAGTCGCGAAGTCCCGGTATGCGAAACTCTGAATTAGCTTAGTGTGAATAGGTTTCGGCATTTCAACATTTCAGTGTTTCGGCACCCGGGAAACTAAAGGGCAAGACCCTTCATCATCGCAAGTCCCGAAGTCCTGATATGTGAAACTCCGAATTAGCTTAGTGTGAATAGGTTTCAGCATTTCGGCGTTTCGGCACCTGGGAGACCAAAGGGGAAGACCCCTCGTCTTCGCGAGTCGCAAAATCTCGGTTCACGAAACTCCGAAGAGATCTGGACCATTGGATCCATATCATCGAGGACTGTCGGATCTCGTACAAGAACTCGCGTATCGGATTTTGGGTTTCGGGGTTTGAAGAGTCGAAATACTCGACTCTCTTGCATTTCAAACTCTCGGTTACCGAAATCTCGATATGGCCAGGACCGTCAGATTAGGGAGGAGATTGCAACCGTCGATCTCAATTAAGGGATGATTTAGGGTTTCTGGGTTTAAAGAGTCGAAGGACCTGACTCTCGGGCATCGCTGAGTCACGAATTGCGAAAGGCGCCTCTTGGCTTGACCCGGGGTCATAACCGATGATCACATGGAGGTGAAGCCTGCGCTTGGTGCTTGAGTTGTACATGATAGGTTTTCAATGAAATAACTGGTGGATCGGTTTAGTGAGGGTTCCAACTTGAAGATCTAGCCTGCACTAGGACCCCATAGGAACTCGGGGATTCTGTCCCTCAGGAAAGAGGAGAAAAAGGGGAAAAATCTATTAAGCCTTAGTGAGATTATGACAGGGTCTCTCTAACAAGCCTTTCCTTTCCTATCTCTCTACTTACAACCTTGTATATTATGTTTCCCATTGGAAACACCTCAAACCATATGCCAATTACATAATTCTATCATAAATAAATTTACATGTATTCATATGTCCTCAAGCCAATTATTGTAGCTTCGAGAAAAACTCTACCTTGTTGTATCCAGTCAACTACCATGATCGATACTCAAAACTGTGTTTTATTTAGTCACTAGCTTCACACTAGGGGGTGGTATTGGAGGATATTACAGTGTGAATGGGTTCTAAACTTGGTAGTGCACTGAAGGGTGTATGGAATATATAGAGTGCATTATGGATATTGACGCAGACCCCCCTTCTCCCCTTCGGGGCTGCGCGACCTTTTGGTCAAGGATCGTAAAATATTCTCGATCTAGATTAGATCCTTGAGACCTTCTTGATATTAAACTGAATCAAACACAAGCCCTGTTATCACCCAAGGCACAGGTCATATGACACTCACATGGTTCTGGTATGACCGTCTTCCATCGTCCCTCATGTTTTCACAGTCATGATCTGGTCTTTACCAATTTGTTCATTGATCAACAACTCATAGAGATTGTGGGGCACCAACATGCTCTCTCTTTATTAGAGGATTCAATCTCCACAATTTGAAAAGTACTCGTCCAACTCAATCTAATCGTGATCATTGATCCCCCGTCCCAACGAGGTCAACGACATTGGGGAATTGCGGGCCGTGAACTAGAAAGTCCGCTAATTTCACCTCCCCACTCTGCAATGATTCCCCACCGTCGATTTACATTCTTAGATCGACGGGTAACCATGTGACCTTCTTTCTTAGCACCTTTTCCAATCTCAAACTAACGAGCGCTAGCTCCTTCTTTGCATGTGACCTTGGGCTGTGACTCGGGGCTTAACCTCCTGGCACTTCATGACTTCAGAACTTTCAACCAGAACTAGATCAACGACCCTTTTCCTCCCTTGCGACCAACAGTCTATATCTACTTCGGGACTTTGGCCTTCGGAAGTCTCAACTTCTCCACACTCTCTTTCTCTCGGAGCGCTTTCACTCGGAGTTCACGATCTATCGACGCATGTCTCCCGTAGACCGACGTCTATGATTAAATTTGGATCTTCGGGATTTAGGAGTTTCAACCTCTCCGCCCTTACTTCCTCCCAAAGTACTTCACTCAAAATACATAATCTATCGACGCATTTTCTTCTAGTTCTGACGACCACGATTCACTTCGGCTCTTCGGGCTTTGGGAGTTTGAAATCTTACACACTCATTTTATCTAAGAGTGGTTTCACCCAAAGATGATGGATTTCTACCACGCATCCCTCTGGATATGACAGTCCAGATCTTCTTCGCTCTTTTCGAATTCCTTTCAGAGTGTTAGGCCTCTAAACTTTGTGATCTCTCGCCATGTGTTCTCCGCAACAGAAAATTGTGATCTACTTCGAAGTTCGGGACTTCGAGAGTTTGTCACACTCAACAATTGAAATATTATGAAGGGACTTTCCCTAAAGTCTCAGATCTGTTGACACGTACCTCCTGGTGACCAACGACCATGATCTATTTCATTCTTCGACTCTTCGGCGATTCCGCTCTCTCCTTGTCTACAAAACTTCCGAAGTGCTTCCGCTTCGGAGTTGTAAATATTATGCCACCTATCCCTATGGATGATGGACAATCCCTAACCTCTTCGGGACTTCGATGAATCCTCGCTCCTGTGTGCACACATAGACTTAAATTTCATGCACTTTAGGTAGATCCAACAATCTGGAACGATCTCGCTCCCTCCTGGACGGACCTTAATGGATAACTCGTGAAACCTTCAGAGCTCCACTCGCTTTGAAGATTTCCCCTCGCTACCTCTCTTGGGCTTTGTTTCTTGAACCCTTTGAATCCTCAAAGGGATACTTCGACACTTATTCCAACTTCAAATCTGTGCACTCCTTGCAACAGATCTTATGCAAGACTTATTTTCTTGCGGGTGACTGTGCACACCTTGCATTAGTCCCTTTGCACTCCTTGAAAATGAAGTTTCATGCTATCTCTTCTGAGCTTCTGAGTCGAAACAGACTCCGTCAACGCACTCCTTGCAGACTATATGCACACCTTGCATGAACTCAACAAACATAAATGATTGAATGTTATTCAAATGCTTCATAGTTTCATACTTTCAATAACATAACTCATTCATTCATGAAAACAAAAAATAACAGGGAAACTGTAAACAGTAGCAACACCATGCATTGGGTTAATATCCCTTTGTTATATTCCTTCAAGTGTAAATGGCTACAACCTGATAAAAACAACTTACATTCAGTAACAACTACCTCCTACTCATATGCAACCTTATTCATGCATACAATGATCTCCTCTGAATCTGCAACAACCCTATTCATGCATACACTGAATCTATTTATACAAGAGGTTCTCTAGGGTTCCTTCCAACTACCTATCTGATCGAAATAAAATATTACAACTACTTAGTCCTGTTACAATAAATATTTGAGACAGACAGATAAGAGCGAAAGCTCCCAATATGATCTTCTCCTGATCTTATGTGATCGTTCAGCCTCCGACCATTAAAACTTCTTTGATTCATCATTTACTCAGAAGTTCTTTGATATACACCATCCTTCGAAATTAAAAATTTTACTCAAAAGGTACACTAGGCATTGTGATTTCATCCCATGTGGCTTTGCTAATGATGATCCTACATCATACTCCACTGTTGGGAAAATCATGAGCTCCTGCTCATGGCTCCCTCTTCTCTGCTGTTGAGATCCTCCATGGTCCTATACCTTCTCTTGGATTTGTCCCTTTGCTCCTCTTCCTTGCTTCTTCTATTTTCCTATTGATCCTATAGGTTTTCTTCTATCCCATACTTCTCTGTTGGTTTCTCCTTGTGATGCTTCCAACATCAATCTCTTGATCTCCTCTATTTCTTTGTCCAGTTGGTCCACTGGCCAGCTCTTCTCCTTGATCCCATTTTGCTACATTTCCTTTACATCAACTTCCACCTTGATTTGTTGGATTAGTTGACTTTGAATCTTTACCCTTCTCTTTAGGGCCTCCATTTCTTCACACAGATCAAAAAAATCCATGCTATATGTTGTTCTCTCCTCTGCTGTAGGTCCACATTATACAATTATCTCTTTCTTAGCTTCTTGGCTGAAAAATTTGATCCATTCCTCTGAATGCTCTTCTCCTCCTGCTATTGTTGTAGGTTCCAATTCTTCATGTTCATCTTTTTGGCTGAAATTTTCGAGTAATTCCACCCAATGTTCTTATTTCTCCATCCGTTGGGCACATTGTAATGTGTTCTCTTCCTCCTCCATGGAAGTCTCTGCTGGTTGACTCCTCCTCTCATGCATGCTACTCTTCTGTATTTCATCTTTACTAATAGATAGATCAATTTGATCCCCTACATCATCTTCATTTCCTGTGGCACTAGTTGACCACTCTGTTGCAGACCCCAATTCAACAGTCTCACCACTAAGTTGCTTCTTAGCTTCCTCCTATGACAGATTGAATTATGTCATCTCCCTTGTTGGCATATGTTCAGCTTCCTCCAACTGCTCCTCATGCTGGCATCCTGTCTCCCTTTGCATGACTGCATCCTAGTAGTCCTTTTCTGGTTCTGGATTGTTCAACCAATCCTCCAACATCTTCATCTCTTGCTTCCATTGAGTGAGAAATTCATCTGAATGCTCCTCTTTTTCTACTGGGGTAGATGTTAATGTCTTCTCCTTATCCTCCTCTTTGATAGCCTTTGCTGGCTGTCTTTCCTCTACTGCACCTGCATCACATACACATTTATTTTTAAAAGCATTCGGCTCCATGACCTCCGTCTTGGATTTATGTTGCATCATCTCCTCATGTGCAACACTCATACTAGCCTCTGTTGGACTATTATGAAGGAATATTCGAATTCCCCCAATGATTAGAACACTCCTCTGATCCTCCTCCTCTGTGATGGAAGTATTTAAATTCTCATCATCTTCATTCACATGGCCTCCAACTCCACTTGAATATTCATACAAATGAGGCCTCTCCTTTGCCTCCATTTCATTTGTTAGCACCCCTTGCCCATATGAACTCTCTTTAGAGCTCCCGAGACCTTCAGATAGTCTCATCTTTCCCCTTCCCACCTGGAAAATTGGGATTCTAGTCTGGCCCTCCTGGCAGTCCATGAGATCTCGGCTTGATCCCATCTCATCACCTATCTGGAAATATAAGAATTTATCTCTACCCTCCTGACAGTTCATGAGATCTCTAGCTGATCTCATCTCCTCCTCATCACTGAGGTTCCTCCCAATCTTTGGTTTACATATGTGAATCACTTTCTCCTCTATGCCATCGAGGTTTTCAACATGCCTCAGCCACTTCCTCACTACCTGTTGCTGCTTTCTGGCCAACAACTTTTGAACATGCCATTTTCCTTCATGTTCAGAGACCATTTGTACCTCCAATGTACCTTTGCCTCCTGATGTGCCTTCAATGTCAACTTCTCCATTCTTTCTCTTATCTCAATGATCTCCAGATCCATATCTGGCTTGCTTTTTTGCTTGTGGCCTTCTCTCCAACCATGTTCATGGCCTTTAGTAGCCATTTTCACCCTCTTCTTTCCCTCCTGGAAAGTCTGTGGATTAATATGCATTCGAGAGCATCTCCAAATTCTCCTACAACTCACTTGGTTGTTCAGTTTGCTGTTGCACACGTGCAACAATCAAACACATAGCATCGATAATCTGTCTTCTTTCACCTGCTGTCTATAGCAAAACCCTAATTTCTGATACTGCCTGATGGTAGGAAACTGTCTTCATCTCCTTTGTCTCCTTTGCCTACAATCTGTAGATGAAATTTAGGCTATGATACCACTTGATGGTATAAGAGTATCTCCTTTCACTTTCTCACCTTTTTCCTACTGTCTGCAAGAAAATTTTAGCTTTGATACCACTTGATGTAGACCCCCCCTCTCCCCTTCAGGGCTATGCGACCTCCCGGTCAAGGATCCTAAACTATTCTCGAGCTGGATTAGTTCCTTGAGATCTTGCTGGTCTCAAACTGAATAAAACACAGGCCCTGCTATCACCCAAGGCGCAGGTGATATGGCACCTGCTTGGTTCCGATTTGATCATCTTTCTTCGTCCCTAAGGTTTTCATGGTCATGATCCGGTCTTTATCGATTTTTTCATTGATCGACGACTCACAGTGATTACGGGGAACCAACGTGCTCGCTCTTTATTACAGGATTCAATCTCTGCAATTAGAAAAGTGCTCACCCAACTCAATCTAATTATGATCGTTGATCCCCCGTCCCGACGAGATTAATGACGTTGGCGAATTGTGGCCCGTGAACTAGCAAGCCCGCTAATTTCACCTCCCTGCTTTGCAATGATTCGCCATTGTCAATTTCCGTTCTCAGATCGATGGGTAACCACGGGACCTTCTTTCTTAACACCTTTTTCAATCTCACACTAACAAGTGCTAGATCCTTCTTTGCATGTGACCTTGGGCTATGAACCAGGGATTAACCTCCTGGCACTTAGCGAATTCAGAACTTTCAACCAGGACTAGATCAACGACCCTCGACCTCCCTCATGACCAATAGTCTAGATCTACTTCGGGACTTACGCCTTAAGAAGTCTCAACTTCTCCATGCTCACTTTCTCTCGGAGTGCTTTCACTCGGAGTTCACAATCTAACGACGCATGTATCCTGCGGACTGATGACTATGATTAAATTCAGCTCTTTAGGCTTCAGGATTTTCAACCTCTCCACCATTACTTCCTCTCGAAGTACTTCCACCCAAAATACACAATCTATCGACGCATGTCCTTCTAGATCTGACGACCACAATTCACTTCATCTCTTCGGGCTTCAGGAGTTTCAACTCCTGCACACTTGTTTTCTCTCGGAGTGGTTTCACTTGAAGATGAGGGATTTCCTCCACATGTCCCTCTGGATCTGATGGTCCAGATATTATCCCCTCTTGTTGACTTCCTTTCGGAGTGTTAGGCCTTCGAACTTCCTGATCTCTCGCCACATGGTCTCCGCAACGGACGATTGCAATCTACTTCGGCCTTGAGGACTTCGAGAGTTTGTCACACTCCACAATTGAAATCTTCTGAAGTGACTTTCCCCAAATTCTCAGATCTGTTGACACGTACCTCCTGGCAATCAACAACCATGATCTATTTCATCCTTCGACTCTTTGGTGATTTTTCTCTCTCCTTGTCTACAAAACTTTCGAAGTGCTTCCGCTCTGGAGTTGTAGATCTTACACCACCCATCCCTCTGGATGATGGATGATCCCTAACCTCTTCAGGACTTTAGTGAATCCTCACTCATGTGTGCACACAGAGACTTAAATTTCATACACTTTTCTCGGATCCAACGATATTGAACGATCTCGCTCCCTCCTGGATGGATCTTGATGGATAACTCATGAAACCTTCAGAGCTCCACTCTCTTTGAATATTTCTCCCTGCTACCTCTCTTGGGATTTGTTTCTTGAACCCTTTGACTCCTTAGAGGTCTACTTCGACATAGTCTAACTTCGAATCTGTGCACTCCTTACAACAGATCTTACGCAAGACTAATTTTCTTGCGGGCGACTGTGCACACCTTGAAGCAGTCCCTTTGCACTCCTTGCAAATGGAAGTTTCACGCTATCTCTTCTGAGCTTCTGAGTCGAAACAGACTCCGTCAACACACTCCTTGCATACTATATGCACACCTTTCATGAACTCAACGAAGAGAAACGATTGAAGCTTATTCAAATGCTTCACAGTTTCATACTTTCAATAACATAACTCGTTCATTCATGAAAATAAAAAATAACAGGGAAACTGTAAACAGTAGCAACACCATGCGTTGGGTCAATATCTCTCTGTTATATTCCTTCAAGTGTAAATGGTTATAGCTTGATAAAAACAACTTACATTCAGTAACAACTACCTCCTACTCATCTACATCTTTATTCAGGAATACAATGATCTCCTACCAATCTGCAGTAGCCCTATTCAGGCATACAATGCATCTAATTATACAAGAGGTCCTCTAGGGTTCCCTCCAACTACCTATTTGATCGAAATAAAATCTTACAGCTACTTAGTCTTGTTAAAATAAATATCTGAGACAGACAGATAAGAGCGAAAGCTCCCGATCTGATCTTCTATCGATCTTACGCGATCATTCAGCCTCCGACCATTAAAACTTCTCTGATTCATCATTTACTCAAAAATTCTCTGAGATACACCATCTTTTGAAATTAAAAAATTTACTCGAAAGGCACACTAGGCATTGTGCTATCATCCCATGTGGCTTTGTTGACGATGCTACTGCATCAGATATGCAAGGTGCACCACTAGGCGGGAAGAGAGTGGTGGAAGTAATGGTTAATAGTTGATGATGTATTATAGACCATATTGAGGTAGAGGATTATGGTGGGGATGGACATGATTGATACAACTAGGTTTATGTTCACCATGAGTTATGGTCTTGTTGCGAGGAAACTATGTTGATATCCTATACTTGGGTCAAACACCTTCAATGCCCATTTGGCTTAACCAATCTAGACATGTTTCTTCTCGTGAACTACTTTATCTATTTTCTTTTTGTACTGTCAGAGTCCCTCATCAATGTTGGAATCATCAATTCCTACCCTCAATATGTGTTCCTTTTCTTTTGGTCATCCCACAGTGCTGAAGACTCCCCCTTTCTCTGTCCTGGGGCCTCCTGGATTGTTGTTGATGCAACATGGTTCTTCTTGACTGATAACACCATCCATATGCAAGTGCAGTACTATGACCTCTGATCCAACCACCTGAATCCTTCCCAATTTTCCCCCATGGTTGACATATTTTTTTAGGTCTCAATCGACTGATCACACTAACACTCCTTCCCACTATAACACACTAGTTGGTTGGTGCTAGTGTCACTTCAACAAGTTTATGTAGTGGCATATTGATGGAGGAACCTAATTATAATGAAATGGAGTAGTGTCCCTTTGTTATACAAAGGGGTAATTTTGGAACATGGCATCGATCAGGAACAACCATCATATGCCTTCACATGTCACATTAACTAACGTTTCACTTGAGATTCGCTCATAGCCTATCTAGCGGCATGACTAATTTATGTCAAGTACTATCCTTGCCCACCCACATCATGAGAACTTTTAATATCACTCTGTTCATCCATTAATATTTGTACTTTCCAATATATCTCATCTAGTCATGTTTAATTGATGTCTTGAGACAACCTACTATACCTTAGAAGGAATAATAAGCTCTCGACGAGCATTTTTATCCCCCCTAGTCGGCATAATTAAGCCCCAAAGTGATAAACAAACCCATGAGATGAATAATTTTCTGATGCGACAGTGCCATGTGGGTGCCACGGTGGTAGGAAACATGGTGGTGGTGAGGTCATGATAGTGATGTCAATGTGGTGACATCGAGGGCCTTGCCTAGATATAGACATTTTTCATCGTAGTTGAGCGGCCAACAAAACATGTGGTTTTATTGCAAACTATCAAAGGGGATTTCGAAGTCCGATGACTAATGGACATAGTCATAAGTTCGACGAATGTCGGGGCACCAAGAAATAAATATGACAAAATTTTGAGAATTAATTAGTAATTTCCGACATCAAGGTCGATTTCGTCCATACCGATGAAAATCCCTGCCAAAATTAAACACCTTATGTAGTAATGTCAAATTCCTTTACTTCTCTAGGTTAATATTTTATATCCATGCTAAATCCTATACAAAACCCACAAAAGTAAGCACTAGTAGAATACAATAGGTTGGGTTTTATTAGTGTGGAATGTTGGAGGTTGTTGACTTACATGTTGTGCAAGGATCAACCAGGAATGTTATGGTTTTAATAAAGTGGTGGTTTTAATTAGTTAATATACCATGGATTTTTAGAATAAAAATAGTGATTATATGTAAGGGCATAAGGTAATTTTGAGTTATATGGTTTTCATATTTATATATTGTTTTATTGTTTGAACTCCATTTATCTTAAGTGATCTCTATTAAAAAAAAAGATTTTATAGATTAAAAATATTTTTATTTCCTAAATATTGCATAAAGTTCTATGTCAAAAAATTTATAAAGGAAATGGTAGTACTGATATGTTTAAGGACAAACTAGCAAAGGTTCTAAGTATACACCAAAATATGAGTTTCAAAATACAATCTCTTTGGGGAATCCATGTCATGCCACAACAACTAATTGTTTTTACTATGATAATGACAATCCTTGTTTTTTATATCTTAGATAATTAAAAAAAGAAATTAAAAATGTTGCATGCTTGATGTGATTCTAAGTTTTAACTAGATGTATAACTAAAGGAGCTGTAGGAAATATCCACTGACACTAAATTGTTTATTTGTTGTGACTTTCTTGCTTATTGTTTTTAATGTAAGTTTAAGACTTTCAATTCTTTAATAGTTGAGGAAGGTAATTAAATAATCGTAAGGATGATCCTTTCACTCTGTTTATTAATCTCTTCCTTCAGCTAGGGATTATAGCTTCCGCTCTCGTGGTCAACTACTGTTGACTGAGTATTAACCAATGCGTTTTGTGACATTATTTGGTGGATTTTTGTATAGTTTTAAAGAGTTTTCCGTAGGTTGTGAATTATTTTTTATTTATTTCTTTGTTTAAAAATTAAAATATCTTTTTATAATTTTTAAAATCTATATTTCCATTTTTTTTTTATTGGTCACATATAATATAATATTATATATGTGATAACATATTATATATTATATGTGTTATAAAATTTTAGTGAGGGAAAAATGATTTTTTTAATTTTAAGAATATAAAATTGATTTAAAAAATAAATAAAATTGATTTTTAGAAGGTTTTGAGCTTCTGTAAGTATTTTTGACAATTATTGTTGTTGCAGTTTATGTATTGTTGTCGGTGCAGTCTATGTCATCTTGTGACAATTTGCATGCAATTCCAGCAAAATCTTATCGCCCTTAGCCACCTTCAGCGCTTGGCCACAACTCATGCAATTGAGATGTTTGTAAAATTTATTCTCTTTGAAAAGTCAAGAGAAACGAGAAAAACTTGAAACCAAGAAAAATGAAGAAGACCTGAAACCTGCTTTGTATGTGCATATAAGTTGTCGCGCTTCAAATATGAGATTGCAAGGGAGGAGAAGGTGCAGGTCTTCTCCATCCGAATCGACTGCTCTGATGCCAAAAGAGTTAGGGAATCTTTCGAAGGCATCCATTCCCTAGGATTCCTTGAAGTCCTAGTGAGTTTTTTGTACTCATCAGTTTTGTGGATCCTTTGGGCCTGCCCAGGAGGAATTCATGCACTGTTTCGAGTTCAAAACATGTCCCATCCTGGTTAAAATGCATGCATTACATTTTCCATATATCACAATCAAAATCCGTATTAAAAATCCAATTCACTTTGAGTCCCCTGCGTTCGAACCCCAAATTAAGGTTCCTTAACTAGGGTATACACTGCACTACTCTACTCTCCACAGAGCCTACTTTTCATTCCTTCGTCTTTCTGTCCCAGACCACCATTCCCGACCTTCAAATTCTTAAAAAAATAATTCTAGAAGCCCCTAGTCTGCACCCAATTCGAACTCACGACTTACGTCTGGCCAATGCCATGGAAGAGATCCCCAATGGCATACCCCCGCTTCTGCTGTCCATGCTCTTCCAATAACAAATTTAAATTATCAAATTTGTTTATTTATTTTTTTGTTTAAAAATTAAAATATCTTTTTATAATTTAAAAATTAAAATATCTTTTTATAATTTGGAAGAGATCCCCAATGGCATACCCCTGCTTCTGCTGTCCATGCTCTTCCAATTATCAAATTTGATTTAATTAAAATAAACATTGGTTATAAAAAATACTTCTTCAAATTTTCTGTTTTTCTTTTAGATAGAGTTCTAGCAAACTTATTATTAAAATTAAACCATATAGAAAGTCGATTTGAAAGATGGCTCAACATGCAGCAAGGCCATCTTTCTTTGAAAACAACCACTTAGTAATTACTTGAACGAAACTTTAATCACAGTTTTGATGGAGCTACCATGATGGAGCCTCTTACACAATAGGTGTAAATAGAAATGGCAATTTAAACTCTACCACTTTACTCGATCAACCAAATTTGCAAATGACTTAAAAAAACAATGCCTAATTCCCCTTTCTGAGAACAGGTTCTAGGCCTATGAGTTATGTAAGATATGATGGAGCTTCTTACAAAATAGATGTAAATATAAATAACAATTTAAGCTCTACCACTTCACTCGAGCAACCAGTTTTGCAAATGACCTAGGCACATGAGTACTTGACACTATCGCTTTGCAACTATCTCCCTTATTCATTAAGATTAAATCTTTATTTGTTGCGACTTTCTTTGCTCTTGTTTTTAATGTAAGTTTAAGACTTTCAATTCTCTAGTAGTTGAGGAAGGAAATGGAATGATGGTAAGAAGAATCCTTGCACTCCTCCCTTTAGTCTCGTAGAAAGATTGTAGGAGAAAAATTGTTAAGCTAAAAATGGCATGGTCTTCAATTATCCAATAGTTGAAGAAGGTGATTTACAAATAGCGATGATGGAAAGTTGATGTAGGTATAAGGGTGGGAAGTTGATGACATTTTCAATAAATATTAGTATTTTGAAAATATCAAGAGATATTTGAGAAGATGCACCAATGCATCAATCTATAAAACTACATGTAATTTACAAGATATGGAATTTAATGAAAAACTTGATATGGAATTTACAAGATATTTATGATTTTTGAGAATCACTTTAAGTTTAATCTAGATATTTATATATGATTTCCAAAAAGAAAAGAAAAATCAAATTAATTTTAAATTATATATATTATTAATACCTTGCAATGTCTTAACATTAATTCTTTTAACAATTTCTAAAGTGAAATGTAAGAGGTTTCATAGAACAAAAAAATGAGCTTGATATGAGGTCAAATAATAAATAAAAGTATTTAATTTATTTATGAAAAATATTTTTTTAGTGAAAGTGATAAAAAGTTAAGAAATTGCAAAATTTGAAAAAATAGTTTTAGGTGTTTGGTTTAGTTTTATTAAACTAACATTAATGTAAAAATAAAAGATAATGATGATGATGATGATGATGACGATGATGGTTAACGTCCATTGAGATCAAATTTGGTATTTAAGACTTTAAGAAAAGTAAAGAATTAAGACATCCCCAAATCACCAATGTGATTGTATGTATGACATTCTAAGAGAAATTTCTTTTCATCTTCAACCCTCTCAATGTCACAAATATGACAAATTCTTTCGACCCAGAATGTTTTATGATTTTTCCAACACCTTGTTCCACTATAGATCTCATGACTAATAAAAAATGCAATAAATATTGTACAATTTAAATGAGTAATTATAAATGGGTGAAAATTAACATTGATACCTACACAATCCACATGTAAAACAACACCGGTTTCTAACCAAATGCATGAGAGGAGAGCTATCACCATGTTGTGTCACTTTTTCATTGTACATATGAATGTCAAAAATATATCTAAATGAAGGAAATGATCATCTTCATCTAAATTCACCTAAGGTTCAAAATCCCCGCCTTTATATTAATGTGGATTTATTTGAGATTAACTAAAAGTAACAAGGGGAGATGCAAAGAAGAAACCCCTGCCATAAGGAATTGGTAATTTAAAGTGATAGGTTGTGGCTTTTGATTAGAAGAGAATAAGTTTTACTCTTATGAGTATACTGTGTTATTTTTCAAATATGTTGTTGACTATTAAGGCTTCCACTCCCTATGGCACAAGTGCATTTCAAATATGTTGTTGACTATTAAGGCTTCCACTCCCCTATGGCACAAGTGCATGCCTTCCAAGTTGCAGTTACTCAACGCCTTCATATGCATTGGTTTCCACAATGAGGAATATTTTTTTTACAACAAAAAGGCTTGCAATGTAGAAATATGCACATTGAATTAGAACCCAGTTGAAATCAATTTAGATGATGAAACGGATGGACACATTTTTGGTTATGAGGATTTTTCTTCAATTCATAACTCATAAGACCCTTGCACATGGTGAAATAAAAAGGAATATGGAAATCCCACAAGAGGCAAAAACATTCGAGAACCTTAAAGAAAAAACATTTGCAAGAATTCCTCGGTCAAAAGCATGGTTATGTTGGTGATATTTCCAAAACAAATATGGACAATCTGGATTCTTTGGAGAAGGAAGTGACTTTTGTTGAAGAACTGGTTGGAAATATTAATTAGTTTTGATTTCCATTATCTAAAAGGACTTATGGTGAATTAATCATAGTACATTAAGTTGTGGATGATTACAATTGCAATAGTCCCACTTAATTCTAACTTATAGTATTTTATCTTCTGTTGTTGTGTTTTTGATGCACATCATTAAATACCAAGAGGACAGTTATGCACGCATGCAATTATAGAGACATGGGTTTTATTTTTAGTAGCATATGTTTGTAGACCAGTTGGTTCTGTTTGTTTTTTAATGTCAACAAATTCAGTTTCTGCTAATTGTACAAAGGGTATTTGTGAACTGAATTCATGCTATAGCAATAAGAAAATTTGTCAAAGAAACTAGAGCAAGGGAAATAACTGCTATAGCTAGTCCCTGCCTCGTTAAATAATTAGTTAAACAATTTAATTCAAAATTATAAATAATAAATTTTAAAATTTTAAAGGAGTAATCATCTAGATCTAGATCTACTTTTTATCCCTGGTTTAGATATTACATAAATTGTGTGAGCGAGACCTTATCATTACATTAGATCTTATATAAAATGTGTCAGCCATAAATTGTAATAAAGAGTTTACATAGCTTTTCAAAGTTACCATTATAGTTTTACATTTGTCTTTCATGAACAAAATATATAATGAAGATAATAGTGAGTTAGGATGAAAGGAGGATCGTCACTGCAGTTAGTTGTAAAATTAAATGAAATTAATTGTCATACATTGCAAGATAATGAAAAGTAGGCGCCAATGTAACAGCATGGCCAATTTACCTATGATGCAACATTATCCATGGTCTTGGCTAATTGCTCTGCTTGATGTACAACTATGATAACTTTCATGTGTTCTGCCTTCTTATAAGGATCTTCTCTATTGTTTGTGACCTTAGTTTCTCTAATTTCACTTTATATTCATACATAGCAGTTTAATCCTTCTATAAATCTTCTCAATAATCAGTTAGAATCTTCTCAATAATCAGTTAGATTGCAGTATGATCCTTCTATAAATCTGACGGACTGAGGGTCCTTTCTAGTTTTACAAAGACCACGGCTTTATCTATTTATCCAACCATCCTCCTGCAATGTCCTAAGTATTTTTTCTGTTTAAAGTATTTTTTTTCTGTTTAGCTTTGACTGGTAATGCATACAGACTAAAAATTCATGTTTCTGGCTCTCATCACCTTCTTCATGCATATTGGCACAAGCTTGCTCGTTTTGCTACTAGTTATGGATTAACAGAGTTGTCATATATCCATTGCTCCTTTTTCTACTGATGCTAAATTAATAGAATTTCCATCTCTCCATGTGGACCTAGAATACTACTTCTTGGTAAACAGAGAAAATATCCATCTTTGCCTTTGTGCTTACCTCTGCTTGTGCCCTTGTGATTACCTCTACTTGTAGGTTTTTATATTTAGCTTATGGTGATTCAACAGGGATTGGATAAGAAATGAACCGATTGTTTTTTGGCATGCCTTGCACTTAGATATTTCTAATGCTACCATTGAGGATTGATAGTTAGCATTGAACCATGAAGCAAAATGGTCTCAATGTAGGCGAAGGAACGGGTGAGGGTAGAGGTGTTGTCAACGGTACATCCTAGGAAAGGAAAACAACAAGAATAAAAATGGTATAAGTATTACTGGGTCTGTACCTTTCTATTGGCTTATTAATATTCTTCCACGATGTGCTTCATGTTATAGTTTTGCTTTATCACAAAAATGTTTTTAAAACCCTTTTGCAGAGCCCAAAGCCCAGATATTGTTTCGGTCGAAAATAAACTACAAGAAACACAAATTCAGTTAGATTCAACCAATACGAATATAAATGTTAGTTAGCATGAACTTGTTTGTAAACCTTACTTATGTCTGTAAATTAAGTAGACAATTATTTAGTAGATTATAACC
Source organism: Picea engelmannii (assembly GCA_009831015.1). Taxonomy (NCBI): domain Eukaryota; kingdom Viridiplantae; phylum Streptophyta; class Pinopsida; order Pinales; family Pinaceae; genus Picea; species Picea engelmannii. Next base: position 82,006 of record ML786655.1, on the reverse strand, counting down.
CATACCTTCTTTTTTGACTCGTGATATACAGAAAACGAAATTGAAGCCACTGGACCAAAGCTAATCCCTGCCTGTAAGATGCACACAATGAAAAAGGCCTCATTTATGGTTTTGTATCTTTAATCACGCATGGCATACATAGATAGCTAGTGATATTCATGGGATGGTGCTTAAATAATTGCTCAAGGAAAAGGTCTATACCTGCAAAGTCAAAGAATGACTCCTAAAACCAATGTACAAAGAGAATTCAATTAACCTCACCTCCGATGTGTTGTTAACTGATAAACATAACTTCATTTCCTTCCTTGGAAAAGGATAAGTTCATTTAGTAGTGGAATTATGTAGAAAACCAGAAACCCCACAAATAAACCATCTGAACTATAATGTTAGTTGCACTGATCCTGGGTGATTTTTTGAACAGACGAGAACGAGATCCATGATCAGTTCAAGGACAAACTCGTCTCTTGTATTCCGGCAATGAAAACACTGCACCTCAAAGATCTGCCCACATTCATGGAAGTAACAAACTCCTTTGATTTCATGTTTCAATACGTATTAAACGAGGCAAAGAGAACACTCCAGGATTCTCTGGTTTTATTGAACAGTTACGACGATATAGAAGGGCTAGTGTTGAGGGACCTCAACACTAAATTCTCAGGAAAAGTACTCTCCATCGGTCCTCTTTTACTCTCGGTAGGGGATACAACAATGAACACCAATTGCGCAGTCTGAATACTTAGTCTGTCTATGCTTCCACTGATGCTTCTTCAACCAATTCGTCTATTCTTTCAGTGATGCTTCTTCAACCAGGTAAGCTTCTACTTTTCCATCATAACTCCATAATCCACTGAATTTAGAACTTATGTGTGTGACTAACGACTCATGTGAATTCATTTTGTCTATGCTTTCAATGATGCTTCTTCAACCATGTAAGCTTCTACTTTGCCATCATAGCTCCATAATCCACTGAATTTAGAACTTATGTGTTTGAAGACTGACTCAGGTGAATTCATTGTGTAGGGCGGTGGGGAGCGGTGTGTACGGCGGTGGTGAGGCAGTGGATAAATGGAAAGAGCGGTGGCCAGATGGTGAAGAAATGGCAAGGCTGTGAGAAATTGTGGCTGAGGGAGATAAGGTAAATACCATTGTGCATGCAGGTCGCCACTGGATGGCATCCACTGCAGCACAACTGTGAATTGTAACTGTCAGAGAACTGTGAATTGTAACTGGCATCCACTGTAGCACAACTGTGAATTGTAACTGTCAGAGATACTTCCTTGCAGGAGCTTAGAACTTAGAACAATCAATTTTATTTATTTTTTAAATCAAATTTAATACTCTGACGATTAGAAAATATTTTTTCCCTCCACCCGGGTATTTAGTCTTTTCAATATCCTGACAACCAATTATTAAAAAATGAAAATATCACTTTTTCAAAATTATAAAAATAATTAAAAACATAATTCACAACATAGAGAAAACTATACTCTGACAATTATAAAATATTTTTTCCCTCCACCCGGGTATTTAGTCTTCTAAATATCCTGACAACCAATTAAAAAATGGAAATATAACTTTTTCAAAATTATAAAAAGAAATTTTTAAATAATTAAAAACATAATTCATAACATAGAGAAAACTTTGTTAGAAAAATACATAATACATAAAATGATATTGCAAAATTAACAGGTTAATAAGTTGTTTAGGATGAACAAAAGCTATAGTCCCTAACCAAAGGAGAAAACTTTGTTAGAAAGATACATAATACATAAAATGATATTGCAAAATTAACAGGTTAATAAGTTGTTTAGGATGAACAAAAGCTATAGTCCCTAACCAAAGGCAGGTACTAATAAGACTTTAAGCGTTCTAAGGAACAAAATCTATTGAGCCTTATGTTCCATATCATCTCATGCAAAGATTTCCAACTTATTTTTACTCCACTTGATGATGTTATGTCTTACCAAATAGAGTAAACATGGTTGTATTTCTTTCACATCGCCAAAGGTGTTTCTATCACATAGTTGCCAAGCCCATTTGATTTGTTGTAAACTGTTTTTGGATGGTTATTCATATCAATCATGAGAATATTGTATCCATTAACATGTCTATATTTGGCATCGATTATAGTTTTATGGTTGTATCAAATTTACATGTTAATAAATCAAACTTTATAATATTCAATTAAGTTGAAAATATTTGTTTTTCTATTTTAATTTTCTATGTTACTAAGCATTATGTTTTCTTCAAAATGTGTTTAAAAATATTCACAAATATTAGTGTCAAAGAAATTGAATGAGAAATTGAATGAGATGAATTGTTGACAAAATGAAATGAATTGTTGATAAAATGAAATGAATATGTTTTTTTTGTTAGGGGTGGGTCGTCCACTGATAAACCAATTTCTTATTCGTCCGATGGATACATACTTATGTTGATTTCAACGCTCTTGCTTCATACACCTTTTAAGTGATTTTTTTTTAATATCTTTGATTTGAAATAATTATTGACATGCCACGCATGGATATTGCAACGGCTCTCTTTACAAAATATGGCCAAACAGTGGTTATTGCAATGGCTCTCTTTACAAAATATGACCAAACTCTGTATAGATGGATGTTTGTAACAAAGCACAAATGGACGTCCATGCACAATCGAGTTTGTTAATGATTTCTATGAGAAAGGTGAACTCAAATTCGTAATTCATGCCAGGGTGGAAAATTATTGTCACGTGAATGTCTACAACAAATGATAAATTGACCTCTATGCACATCCTAGTGTGTTAATGATTTTGATGAGAACGATGAACTCTGTTCGATTCTCTCGAACGTTCTCAAGTCTGGGGCCTGGGATAATACCAAAGCCATGCAACTCAGTGAAGGGACATGCATAACCTACCTTCCTTCCCTGCCAAAAACCGAGTGAGAAAAGGTTGCTTCAAGCTCTTGCCATCAAGAGAGAAGAAGCTTCTTTTATGTTCTACTTCAACTTATATTGCTACGCCATGGGATGAACGCGTTTCGACACAATGTGGTGGGAAACCTAGAAAATTGTGCTTTCGAACCAAGGAAGTAGCTCCATCAAGGATGGGCCTCATGCACGACCTCACGCACAAGGACACAACAATCTGGATGTAAGTCTCGTGAGTGTGACCCAATTCTAAATGGAAAAATTAGGTGTTTTATTGAAACAACAGAGATATAGACTTACTTTTTGTTGATCAAGACTTGATGAGGAAGTAAGCAAGCACCTGACCTATCCACATGGATATAAACCCCCCACCTTGGTTTTCTAAAATTTTTTGAAGTTTTCCTTACCTATCCCATGCTAAATTATGTATATATAATGAAAGAACTAATCCCCTATTCCGTCTTCATTTTCTTACTTACATTATAGGTAGCCAAGGAAGGTAAGGAGTCCACCACAAGTAGATAGAGCAACCTCTTTAAGACTTTGGATGTTCCGTGCGGGGTCATGCATGAATAACCTTCCACCGGAGTATGGAATGCAAATGATAGGACTACCAGATATTCTACCCCAAATTCTCACGCATGAGGTTTTTATGATAGCGCAATATCAACACGAGGGATCACACTTGGCTCCATTTCGCTTCAAACAGGCTCTAGCAGAAATTGCTCTTGAAAAGAAAAAGATGGAAATGATGTAACTTCTAACTTTGAACTTGGTTTTGGGATTAAAACTAGTGAATTAAGATTTGCTAACATGCTAGTGATTTAGTTGATTCAATAGAGGGTCAATTTCCTCCGGCACATGGGAGTATGGAGGGTCTTGGGTGCGGGGGGCACGTCAAACACACCCTCATGGTATGGGGGTGAGCACTACCAAAGCCGGTGGGGCAAATAAAGTGGGTGGGAGAAAGCCGATGGGTTTGGCTTGTAATAGTTCTAGGTGAGCTCTACCATCTACTTGCTAAGGAGAAAGACAACTTCAGAATTGCGAGTACTATAGAATTTCTTAAAACACAATGAAAGCATATGGACAAGAAACACTAGTACTAGATAATTTCTTGTAACGTAACAAGAGCATTTGCACAAGCAACATTAGTAGTACAAAATTCAAAAGTAATAGTAAGCAATCTATAAAATTCAAAAACAAAATTTTACACAAATTTACAAGAACTAATAATGTGTCACATATTCATCTCTCAAGGTCTTTGTCTTTCTGGGTTCTCACAACATCATCAAGTTCAACAAAATATTTTAGTAAGAAAGATTCTAAGATTTTGCTTTCTGCTATGTTGTGTGATTGCACCTTCTTCTTGTGCCTCGAGATTCTTCTTTCAATTGCACCTTTTGTGTGTTGTTCCATTTACCTTTTGCTTGTTCCTTCATCTGGATATACAAGAGAATTTCTCCATGGATCAGAGGAAATGACAGAAGAATTCTCCATGGATCAGAGGAAATGACAAAATAATGTATGTAGAGATCAAAGGAAAGTGATGGCGTGGCATGTGTTTCTATCTTGCAGACATAATTATAGGGATCGATTGGGGCTACTATATGAGAACATATAGGGGAGAGGAAGGAGAAGCAAAAATAGAAGCAGAGGTGGAGTATGACACTTTACATAGCTATGGATGAACAGGTGCAGTGGTATGTGTCAATGCCATTGAGTGTAACATTGCTTAAATTGTCAGAGTTCGTTGAAACTTCAACTAAAACTGGGAAAATGCTCTAACATTTAATGTTAAGAAGTAATGCTAGACTTAATTCTATCATTACTTGACTTGGGAAAATATATTCATTAAATTTGTGCTTGAAGCTCTTTTTAAACTAAGGTATTGTCCTAACATTACTTGTCTTGGAAAAAAGTATTCATTAAATATGTGCTTGAAGTTCCTTTTAAGTTAAGGTATTGTCCTAGCATTACTTGACTTGGGAAAAACTATTCATTAAATATGTGCTTAAGTTCCTTTTAAGCTAATGTATTGTCCTAACAACACTTTACTTGGGAAAAAATATTCACTAAATTTGTACTTGAAACTCCTTTTAAGCTAAGGTATTATCCACCTCTTTCTCCAAAATATTCCAAATAATACCTCCAATTTATAACTTAAATTAAATTACATGAATTTAGTTAAGTATATAAATTATAAAAAAATTAACTTAAAAAATTCAAATGTCATTGATTTTAAATTTCAATATATTAATTAAAAAACAAAGATATTTTAACCGCTGCAAACAAACAACATCTTAAGTTGAGAAATTACAAGTTCAATTAGCAAATTATAGTTGGGTGTCATATTGTATACACCACTGTATAATATTTTAAGCAGGCCCAAGATTACATGTTAAATGGGTAGTTAACTTGTAATAATTTAATTCATTTTAATATATATTAGGTTTTATTAAAGAATAAGTTTGATTTAGGGTATTAAAATGGTTTAACAATTAAAAATTATGTGTTATTTTGGTGGTTATAATTTTTTAATGGAGGGTTAGAGTATATACATTTTTATAGATTAAGTGGAAATATCGTTGCAATGGAAGGGTTCCCTTGTTCGATCAACAAGGGGATCTCATATGTCAATTTGGAGTTTGGCTAAGTTGCGACCTTAATTGAATTATTGTTTATTATTATTAATAGGTGACATAGGGAGCACAAACACAACTCCATGAATTATGTAGAAACTTTAAATCCTAATTTAGTATAAGAAAATCATAATAGAAGGAAGGTCAAACCCATGAAAGTGGAAAACATCAAATACACTCATGAAGAAGAATCTATGATATAAAGAGAAGAATCATGTTACATTAAAGGAACACTTCTTACCTTCAAGGTAGAAGAAAAGTGTGTGACGGTTATAAGGCCAATTGTATCCCTAGATCTGCAATGCCTCATGAAATTACCAGCTAAGCTAAGATGTTGATGAGGGGTTCTCTTCCTACTTAGCCTATGAGAAGGTTGGAAGAAGGAATTAGTTAAGCTAGTGTGTATCATATTTCACACTTTTGATTCACATACACCTACCCACTAGGGAGGTTGTTGTGTGACTCTCTTCCATGTCGTGACCATGCATGACCCACTCAATGATGATATGATATATCTCTATATTTTTCTTTTGTGGTGAACCAACTTCCTTGAATTCCCCCTATCTTAGCTTATATGTATGAGCTCTTAGCGATATCTAGCACTTTGGTAATATCCTAGGCTATTGTCTCTCTCTTGATATTTGATCCTTGGTCATTGGTTTCATCCGCATTGACCATCAAGACACTCATTTAGGGTATTTACCAACTTTATGCATTCAATCAAGGGGGTGAAAACTCTTGAGTAGGTCCATAATCACTTAGGATTACTCACGATGAGTCCACTATGACCAAAATCCATTTGAGGTTGATATTTACAAGGTCAAATTAGTAAAACCTCCTTAGCCCTACTTGATGTCTTGGCGAGTGTATCATGGATTCCTAAAGAGGTTAATGCACTTGTGTTCCATGAAACACATAATAGAGGGGTGTTTGGGGCTTCAAAATCCATAGGAGAATATTGAAAAATCAGAGCACTGATTCAAACTACATGGTATGAATTTGTTATGTGACTTGAGCCCTCTAATGACTAACGCGAAGTACATTGATTCCTTGAGGTTTTTCTCTTACCTATTTATACCATTCAATTCCTCTTTATAATTTATCTTTGTCAACTCATGTTTGAAACCCTATCTTGTAGGTACACACTCAGATTTGGGACACATGTTAATATATCCTCTTCCATGATCTTGGGCTACTTCAACCTATTATTTCCAAAACCTCTATAACAACCTCTTGTGATTAGCTTCTCTTCAACTTTAAAGGCTTATTAATTCATCCTAGAGCATTAATGTCATAGTTCCACTCATACGTGGACAATTGAACCCTACAACCTCAAGGTAGGTTCCATCAAATCCAGGGAAAAGAAGGTATCATACCCCCTAGGGAACATGGGTCTCTCTACTTGACATTTTAATTTATATATATTTTATTGTAGTAGATCTAGTTTTTTTCTTCATATATCTATCTATCTATCTATCTATCTATCTATCTATCTATATATATATATATATTCTTTGTTTTTGAGATTGGGTATAAGGTCTTGTTTTGCAAGAAAGTGGAGTTTTATAGGAAGCCTTGGGGGGAGCTATGTGGGTCCCTAAAGAGATAGTAGAACCACCCCCTAATATCATAAGAGGATGATGATCTAAATACAAAATTCTTGAATGGTCATTCTTAGGCTTTGAATGAATTCCCCTAGAGAATATGGTTCTGTATCTTAATGTGAATATGGTAGGAACATACCTTGATTTGTGATAGAGAAACTCTCATACTAGAAGGAAGCTAGAGTCTAGTGTACCCAATTCCTATTTTAATTGGAGAAAAGACATAGTGGAGCATATGAAATTTGTAATTGAGTGCTCACATACACCTAACCACCTGGAGGTATGATGTGTAGTCTACTTTTTCATTGTATTCATTTGTAACTCACCCAATGACGATACAATATCTGTCTAGATTTCCCTTTTGTGGTGGACCACCTTCCTTGATTTCCCCTACCTCAACATAGGCATATAAACTCTTAATAATATCTAACAATTCATTGGGATCCTAGGTTGTATTCTCTCTCAATATTTGATCCTTAGTGATTGATTTGGTCCACATTGACCTTTGAGGCACTCATTTGGGGTATTTACTAGTTTTATGGGTTCAACTAGAGAAGAATCCCCCAATTTGGTCCATATTCACTTAGGATCCCCCCATTATAGGTCCAGTATGACCCAACTCTATTTGGAAGTTTGCTCTTTATGGAGTCAAAATGAGTAAATTTTCCAAAATTTTTCTCAATTTCTTGAAGGAGGACATACCATGGGTTCCTAAAGTGGGTGCCACACTTGTGGTCCATGTCATGAATAACAAAGAGGTGTTTTGGGCCTAAAATCCCATGACATAGTCTTATAGATACCATGTTATGGAGTCAAACTTTGTGGCATGACTTTTCGTATGACTCAAACCCTTGGCTAACCTAACCATGCCTACACCTTGAAGTCATTACCTTTCATATTTATACCATTCCATTCATCCTTGTAAAGCCTCCTTAGTTCTTCTTTCCCTCTCTTATTATCACACAAGTACACACTCAAATTATAACACATATTGAGCTAATTTCAATTCCATACTCCTAGGCTACATGCACTTGTCATCTCCAATACCTCTATAGGGACCTCTTATGATTAGCTTGGGTCCAACCTTCAAGGTTTCTTGATTCATCCGAGGACATATTTGTTGCCATAGTTCCACTCATACCTTGGATGATTCAATCTACAATCTCAAGGAAGGTCCTATCACACCTAGGGAAAATGAGGTATCATCCGACTTGAAGGTACATGAGTCTCTCTATTGAGTTTTTTTATTGATATATCTTTTATGGTAGTAGATCTAGTGTTCTTTGTATATATAGATGTCTCTCTATATTGGAGATCAAGTTCAATTCATGTTTTGAAATAAAGTTGAGCTACATATATAAGATTCAATTCTCTTATTCAACACAACAAGCAGGTTCAAGATTTAAAATAACAAATTCCAAGTGAGTTGCTTCCATTCTTCTCTATGTGTTCTATCATTAAAGTTTTTATCTTCCTAATTTTTTTTCCACTAAGTTTACTTTATATAACTTATTTTTCTTTACTAATTTGTTGATAAACCCTTATCTAAAACCAAAGTGAAATATCCTTATACAACCATAAACTAACATAATCAATATCCAAAAACACAATTTAACATAATCCATATCTAAAATCCTAATTAGCATAATAGAACTCCCTCTCCTTTGATTTTCTCTTTCAACACCTTAAGGTTTCACTCACCTTTTGTCTTTCATCCCCTTGAGGATTCACTCTCCTTTTCCCCACTTGGAAAGAAAAACAGTGGAGAATTACAACTACATGTCACATGGGTTGTGTTGAAACCGGAGCAGCAGTATGGAGGAGGCGCAGCACATGCAGATCGGTAATTGTTGCAAACGAGATGTAATAGAGGACATTGTACGCGAGCTACTTAAACCGAAAAGCACCATTAGCATAGATCCACCTTAAACGACGATAGTATACAGTTTTGTTTTCCCCGTTTTTTAGGTAGTAGTCTAAACGTTTTATTTTGGATCGTTTTCTAGTAATTTTTTTTATTTGATTTTGCTCAAAATTTGGTGATGAATAGTTGAATCTGCAATTTGAGTGATTAAGTTTGTATAATCCAAGTGCCCTAAAGATTTTTCAGCACCTTAAATCTATTTATGCATTCATAAATACAATTTAAACAACAGAAAATAACAATTTTGTCCAAATTTACATCACCAAATTCCGACAAAAAAACTCAAAAAAATAAAACGTTTAGCCAACACCGTTTTCTAGACGTTGAGAGACTACTTCCTCCGGACACGGCTCCTGTCAACGGCTATTTCCTCCGCACACGGCTACTTCGTGCAGGAGGCCGTTGGATCAGCCTCAATTTCCATCTCTATCTACGCTGACGGACTGAAGCGAATAATATTCCTGCACATCTATCGTCATATGTCTGTCACTGGCCGTGATTCAAGGGAATGCCAAACGGAGTTGAGTTGGGTAAGTCCGGGGACCTTAACCGGTCGCTGCCTGACTAGGTGGGTCGGTCCTGACTGGTCAATAGCTTGAGGAAAATGTAACTTAATTGAGGTTCGGGGAATCTTTCTATATAGTCCATGTCGATTCGAATAAAGTGCAGATATCTTCTCCTATGCAGAAACCCTTTCCAAAGCATCCTGTCTATCTGACGCCCCGGTGAACCCCGCAAACGATCGTTGAATAGCTGTCCATCAAATCCCAAATATTAATAGAGTCCACAGGAATTCAACGCGCGACGTTGATCGTATTGTCAGTGATCGGACGACCAGTAAACTAAATTCCAAATTCCAGTGGGACCGTGATGATATGTCTGCTGCTTGATTGTAGCCGATGCTTTACACCCTGCCTCCGTGATGAGATGTCTGCTGCTAGATTGTAGTCGATGCTTTACAATCTGCCTTCCTTGATACAGTTGCTGCACACATGACCGCAGCTTTATCTGACTTTGACTGAACAAGGCGTATCACGGGTGCCACTGCCCAGTTATATAATGCAGAGATCAGGGATGAAATTTGGAGTTGAGGGTTATACTTCAATTTTTGATGGTACGGTTTATATAATTTGGAGTTGAGGGTTATACTTCAATTTTTGATGGTACGGTTTATATAATTTGGAATTGAGGGTTATACTTCATTTTTTGATGGTAAGGTATATATTTTGAACTCGAAGGATTTATAATTAAAAATAAATTAGATTAAAAATAATCATTTTTTATTTTTATAAAAAGATGAAAATAATTTAAAATTTCATTCTCATAATTAATGAATGGAATTATGAATTGTTAAAAATCCAATTTTTAACTAATTAGTCCAGTTATATAGTGCAGAGATCAGGGATGAAATTTGGATGTGAGAATTATACTTTAATTTTTGATGAGATGGTTATATTTCAATTTGAAGTTGAAGGATTTATAATTAAAAATAAACTAGATTAAAAATAACCATTTTTTATTTTTATAAAAAGATGAAAATAATTTAAAATTTCATTCTCATAATTAATGGAATTATAAATTGTTAAAAATCCAATTCTTAATTAATTAACCAATTATATAATGCAGAGATCATGGATGAAATTTGAAAGTGAAGCTTATACTTCAATTTTTGATAGGATGGTTATATTTCAATTTGAAATTGAAGGATTTATAATTAAAAATAAACTAGATTAAAAATAACCATTTTTTATTTTTATAAAAAGATGAAAATAATTCAAAATTTCATTCTCATACTTAATGGAATTATGAATTGTTAAAAATCCAATTCTTAACTAATTAACCATTTATATAATGTAGAGATCAGGGATGAAATTTGGAAGTGAGGGTTATACTTCAATTTTTGATGGGGTGGTTATATTTCAATTTGAATTTGAAGGATTTGTAATTAAAAATAAACTAGATTAAAAATAACCATTTTTTATTTTTATAAAAAAGATGAAAATAATTCAAAATTTCATTCTCACAATTAATAGAATTATAAATTGTTAAAAATCTAATTCTTAACTAATTATTACTGTGACATAGTAACATAAAAAATTAAACAATATCCACCCAATATGAAATTAAAAAGAAAACCATGTCCTTCCCATCCCATATGATTGTTGTCCTTTCTATATGATTGATAATGAGAGGAGCTCAAATGTTTATTAGTTTTGACAATATGATTGCAAAAACATTTCACTTCTGTTTACATAAAGGGGCATTACAACAAACCAAACACATTGGTAATTTGTTTTCAAGATTTGGTTTATTGACATTTATTTTATATTCCCAAACAAAACAATAGGCTTGAGCTTTCTTTGTGCACTCAACTTAACTTACCATAATCATAATCCTAAAATATAATCAATCATTATTATTGAACAATGTATATCTATCAATGTTAACATTTACCACAGATTGTATTATTATTCTAATACTTTCTCCCAATGGTCAATAATCACTTAGAATGTAAGTTAAAAAAAAAATTCACCTACATCCAAAATGCCCAATAAAAATCCATAGGATAGGAAGAATATAAAATACAAAAAACAGAAGTTGAAGGGTTAAATCAAATGCATAGATTTCTACAAAAATATATATGTGCATTTACAATTAAAAATAGAGAGATTAGATGTGTTTTTTCTTACCTGTGTTTGTTGGAGTTTGAGTTGTATTATTTGTGAAAATTCAGTCTTCAATTTTTAGCTTGAAGAAACCATCAATGTCTTTTCGAAGCTCTATAACAATTACTAGAATCATCAATGTCTCCTCTGAGCTCTATAACAATAACTAGAATCAACAATGTCTCCCCAAACCTCTATTACATTGGGTAACTCATTTGTAGATTGTAACTTATAAGAAGAAACAATGTAAACCAAAAAATGCATGCAGATTCAATTAAACTCATTTTCTAAAGTAAATAAATGAGAAATACATGCATGTGATAATAGTACAATAGACATAAGCTGTTTAATAATTTGATTTTATTATGGGCCTAATGGTTAAGAATATGTGTTTCCTCTTAAGAGGTCACAGGTTCAAATCCAGAGGGGGGTAGGGTATGTATACCTTCGTAGACTTTACCAGTCAAATCGCTGGGCGGAGGGGGGTCCCTTGTCCCACAAACAAGGGGGTCTCATACACCAATTTGGTGTGCTGGCTTAGATGATTATTATTATTATTATAAAAAAATGATAACATTAATTGTCAATAGGTAATATAATTTAGTTGTTAATAGGAAGTGAGGATAGTTATCATTAATTATTATCATCAAATAGTGGTTCACTCATTAATGTTATTACAGAAAAAATATGCCATTTGAAATAAAGTGTTGATAGTTTGCAGGGGGACTTTCACTTTTGCTAGATATTATCTTCAATGAAATCATATACTTTTTAGCATTTAATTTTGATGTCATACATAAAACTAAATATTACCCTCTACTTGTAATTAGACCTTTTATCTAAAAAGAAATATAAATGGAATTTTGTATATAAAATTTAAAAATATTTATATGTATTTTATAACAAATTAAAATATAAATTAATAATTTTTTTTTTAAATAATTCTACTCAAGGGTATTAATAAGTGTACCATTTATTTAACATTTTCATTTTAAATCTAGTTTGCAAATATTGCACTATGTTAAGATACCAACATAGATCCATATTAAATCCCGATGAGGGATGGACAATTTCTGAAGGTGTAACTTTTTTATTATCATTTAATGTGAATGAGTTAATATTTTAGATATTATCATATGTAATTTAATAATATATATGTGTGTAATATGTAATGGTTAATGTAATTGCTTTCTTTTAATTGAAGAGACTTTATTTTTATTATTGTTATTTTTTTTTAAGTGAGCTCACATTAATTTTTTTTAATGTAAATCTAACATCACTTAAAGTGACCACATCTCCCCCACACTGAATTGTAGACTACCTCACTACTCTAATTGCAATAAATCTAACATCACCTAAAATAACACCATCTTCCCATACTAGAAAATTTAGAATGGTTTTATCTTTTTAATAAAACAAAGCTCGTTGCAATAAATCTAACATCACCTAAAATAACACCATCTTCCCATGCTGGAAAATTTAGAATGGTTTTATCTTTTTAATACAACAAAGTAGTGAAATTGAAGACACATTCAATGTCCTACCAACCATCACACTCTACTTTCTTATATCCCCAATTATTTGTCTCTTCCTCTTAAAAAGGTTAGTGTTGATGAATGGCCCCGTGGTGTGTTAGGTTAGATTTGATGCTAGTGGATTTTCATTCTCTTTGACTATTTGGCCCATTACTTATTTGTTCACCAACATAATTTTGAATTTACATGGTATAACTTATTTTAATTTTTTAAAATAAAATATTTTATATTATTAGAGTGAATAGAAGAAGTTGATTTTGAATTTAGATGGTATAATTTATATTTAATTTTTATCAAATAAAATAGTTTGTATTATTATATTGATTAGAATAAGTATATGTAATTTTATATATCAAAAAATAAAAATAAATAGTGGAAGTTAAAAGTTTTTGGAATTTAATTAAAAATATTTAAGAAATATAGTTCAAATTGTTATCTTAAATATTAAGAATGTTAAAAATTAACTTTTGATCCATTAAAATTAAAAAAAAAATAATAGTGGACATCCACACATTGTGATTGTGATGTAATATAACAAGAAAAACCATGCTATTATTAAGTAGAGGGTCATCTTTGTCTTTGGGGACATCACCCATCCATTCATAGTAAACTTAGGATCATTGATGATGGGTTCCCATTCATCATTGTTTTTATTGATATTAGGAGGATTTTTAGACTTAAAGATGGCCAATTCCATAACCATGAACTTAACATCCATCATTTCTTTTATTGAGCTTACAAAGATTTTTAACCATAGAGATGGCCATTTCAATATCCATGAGATTAAAATTACAAGGGCTAGGTGGGAGATGTCAACTATGACACCTATATTTACTCTAGTGAACTACACAGTCATCGGGCATCTAAGAAAGCTTCTAGGAAAGCGTGAGTGATTTGATAGAGAAAGGGAGTTCAGAGGGGATTCTATGCTCATGGTGTAAGACTTTTCACCACACTAATACTATGGAATCTTGTGTAGAAACAACATCTCCATATCCACCTTCTAAGTCCACAATATATTCTACAAAAGGAGTTTTTCACAAACTTGGGAGCCCATGATGTTAAGTAAATAAAATTTACTATGTTGGTATTTAAAAAAAAAGGTTCATTCCTTCTTTTATAAATGAAGGGGAGACTTTCAATTCTAATTCTATACCATGTTTCATTAAACTCAATTCCTAATGAAGT
>ML786655.1:7815-53415 GCA_009831015.1 Picea engelmannii | reverse complement strand
TCTTCGCCATGCATGGCCGAGAGTTCGCCTAAAACCCTAGCTCCTTCTAGCCTATAAAAGAAGGGGTAGGGGTACTATTCAAAGGAGGAAAAATCATAGCAAAGAAACTCTGCCAAATTGCCAAGTCAGTTTTGTCCCAACCCATTAGCCTTGCCTCAAGCTTTAGGAGAAATTCATGCAACAGCAGTTGGAGGACAAAAAGAAGAGGAGGAACCCAGGATCAGGATCGAGGAACGGTGGCCGATCTCAGAAATCATTGTAAGTTGGTTCATATTGAGATTAATGAAAAAGATGCTTTTCCCATCCCGAATACGTGAATCTCATCTATGTTATTTGATTTATGTTTTATCTCTAACCCCCTAGTAGATCAGTAGCATGCATGCATAGTGTTGTCTTGATTGCATGAAGCTTTGTGGAAGGAGCAGCAGCAGCAAGGAGATAACAACTCAACGGAGGATCTACTTCAACCGTCGACAAAAAGGTTAGTCCATTCTTCCCGTGTTTGCCTGAGAAAAGGGGTTGAGATTTTGGGTAGAAGGTTTAAAGTTAAATCTTAAGGGTCATGATCTGCGTATAAGCTTAGAGCCCTAGCTTATTAGTCCGTAGGGTAGAATACCCCACAACACCCATCTCTAGTCCCCACTCTAAGTTACTAAGCCTTGTAACTTGATATTGATGAATAGATTATAATGGATAAGGATTTTGAACCATTCCGATTAAATTTGTTGGATAAATGTAATTCTATTTATAAGCTTTGTTGTGGCTCATTTTTTACTAAGTGTTAGCACATCGTAGAGTTCAACAAAATATGAATCTGCATAAGAAATAAAACAATAGAATCCTAAGTACATGGATGTTGAGGATTCATATTATATCTCTATTGCACCTAATGTCCTCGATCCTCTACTCATGTCTTTAAAGACATAAACACTTTTGTACTCTTTTGTACAAGTGGCTTACAACTTGCATATTTCATAGTATATTCCAAAATATTCTGCAACCACTCAAGTTTTCTATATATATGAGACTTGTAGTGTCATTAGGATAATGAGTGTTAGAAAGAGAGTGATAGCTAGAATATTTTCATTAGAATTATGTATTATAATTCATGCTACTAATACAATGGATCATCATTCTTCTCATGTTCTTGTGTTCCTATTTATCTTGATGATCAATATGTCCTTGTAATTGATTTGGATGCACTTTAATTACATGGAAAGTAGCATATGCACCTCATGTAATATCTCCTTCCTCCTATAAGGTTGAATATGTTAGAACCTTTGATTACATTAGGCCATTGTTGGACACCTTTTATGGACCCTGATTCAGTCATAGAGCCAACAAGATTAGCTATGTCTTCTATTCCTAGGTCTAAGTGTCAAATATGTATATGATCCTTTTAATAACTTATTTAAATAGGAGTTTAGCTAAAGTCTAGACAATTTCTTCTAGAGACAGTTAACCTTATATAATAGAACATGTGATCACCACATTAAATATTTGTTGAAGGAGATCCTATTCTAAGTGGTTCACCTTTCTAAAGGAGTTTAGGGTTGATATATTCCCATGCTTTCCAAATAATTTTTATGAAAAAATTCCTTTAATTACTATAGTAAGAAACATCTACAAGTTGAGGCATTTCCAAGGATTTTTCATGGGGTTGAATCTAAAGTAATACATTTTCTCAGCAAGTCCTTCCAAGACCCATTTATGTCAATTGCTTAGAGAATATTTGATTCACATAAAATTTATGACCCTAGGTGTAAATACAAATAATGATTTTGATCACACCCCATTCTATGGGAAGAGAAAAAAAGGTCCACTTAACTTTATGGAATCCTTTCCCTCCACTAGGGATGACCTAAAGAAAATTTTTAATTGCTTAGAGAAAATTTAATTCACATACAATTCTTGACCCTATGTGTAAGTGAAAATAATGATTTTGATCACACCCCATTCTATGGGAAGACAACACAAGGTCCACTTAATTTTATGGAAGCATTTCCCTTCACTAGGGATGACCCAATGTTGGAGTAGGCTGTTTTGGGGAAATGCGCAATAGTTTTGGAAAACATTTAAGAAAGGGACCACAAATGGAGCGTGTGCCAAGAGGAAGGAAAATAAGTGTGCTGGAAAATAAGGAAAAGCAACGTGAGGAATAAGGAAGGAAAGTGCACCAAGGAAATGGTTGGATCGACAACCAGCCACGCACAAGAGGTTGCAAAGTGGAAAAACCTAATCAACTTAGGGACGAGGTTTTGGGTCTTTGTTGTAAGGGTTTTTACCCATTTTGGTAGTATAAATAGGCATTGTAAGATCTCAAGAGGGAGATCCTTAATAATATTTTGGAGAAGCATCATAGTTTTGATAGAAATGTTTTGAATAAAGAGTTTTGGAGATAAATACCGAGTCAATTTTGGAGATAGAGTCATGAGTTGTAATTGAGGGTCAATTCATAAGCTATGGAGCTTGGTGCAAAACTGGTCAACCTCACCTATACTTGTGCAGTTATGCACTTCTGATGTAATGTGCACATCAGAAGAACTTTGATGATGATGAATAAAGAAGAAGATATTTCCCTATCTTTGTGGATGTATCCCATGGGGGTGAACCACGATAAAACATGGTGTCTCTGTGTATGTTTATTTTATGTGTTTCTATGTTCAATGAATAGATGGATGAATATGCTAGAGTTAATTTATAGTGCACACTAGATTAGTTAAGCATAATGAATGTTACTGGTTATATGAAATAATAGATCTGAGGAATATTAGTAGAAATAAGTATGGATAGATTTCGCATAAGCATCATCCCTTCCACGATTGCAGAAATTTGGGTCATGCAATCACCCATAAGCCATCTTGGGTGATACTGCATTGTGCACTCTGTACGCAGTGTTCGGAAGGGCCGATGGTTTCTACGGTTGTTTTTGGAGAACCAAGGTAGAACCTGGGTCATCCCACACATCCAAAAAATGGTTCCATTGTCGGTTGCAACTAAGAAGATCGGATTGGAGGGGATTTGATGAAGAGAATGTAGTGGTAGAACTGGATGTTTAGGCTATGGAATCCAACTATGTAGGATATTGAAATATGGTTGGAGACAAAACATCTCGAGTTTGCGTAGAAAAATAATGGAAGTTCCAGGTATACACTTTGCCAACATTTGGAGAGGTATGTGTTTATTGATTTGCATGAGGATTTTTTTTGTTATTTTCCAGAGTTGTTGCAGGAGTGGATATTGAGTTTGAAGGATAATCACTCAACTAATCGGATAAGACGAGTAGAGTGGGCTACTGAAAATATTACGTGGTAGGAAAGAGTCAATAATAATTTCACGTGGGTAGTGTATTTATGGTCAGATAGTATTGTTGCATGATTTATTACTGAGTTTGCAGTCGATACTGTGAAGCATTACACTGCTTCAAAGAAAAATTTTCTGAAGGGACAAAGACGAAGGTACATTAGATCACTTTACACATCGATCAATATTTTATTACATGATAAAGGAGTGATGGAAATGGAGTCGGAAAACTAAATCACTCTACGCACATGGGGGAACTAGGGGAAGGACTAAGGAAGATCTGAGACATGGAGAAGGATTTGGAGAGAGTCTAAAAGAATGAAGCAATGGACCCCATTATTATGGAAGAGGAACAAACCAAGGAGATAATGGATAGAGAGGGAGTGAAGCGCAGTGGAAGACCCTACCAGTATAACATCAATAGTAAAAAGAGTGAAGTAACTAAGGGAGAGGGCTTGGACAGTGATGAGGATGAGGTAGAGGATCTTCATGCGATGGGGACTATTGAGGAAATATTGTGTGCCACATATCAAAGGAAAACCATAGGTCAAGGGTTCGACACAGAAGAAGGATCTCCATTCCATATCGAAATTAGTGTGGAACCCACAACCCCATGTGTGACTAATGCATTTGAAGAAGAAGAACTGTTTAGAGAACCAATGATTAGTGGTAGAATTCTTTTAGCAGGATGTGGGTCCAATGAAAATTCAAGTAAAAGTACAACTTAACTAGTAGTAGTAAAGTATCTACACCACGTGGAGGTGATAGTACAACAAACTTCACAATGGCATGAGTAGATCCAACTATTCGGTTACCAGAGTTCCATGGAGAAGGGTCGGAGGACCCAGAGAAGCATTTGTTTATTTGTGAGAAGATTTGGGTAGTTAAGAAGATTATAGATGGAGATACAAAAGTGGTTCAATTGGTGATCACATTCAGAGACCGTGCACTGGACTGGTATATGGGCCTCATAGTAAACAATCCACAAGGAGTGCCTACAACTGTCGCAGATGTGAAGAAGACATTAATCAATGAGTTTCAATGACCAAGTTCAGAGGATCAGTTCATGAATGACATGATAGAGATCAAACAGAATCCAAGTGAGTCAGTTTGGGAAGTTGATCTGAAGTTCAAAAGACCGAAAGCTAAGTTGAAGTATCCCATTACATATATGCAACATAGACACTTGTTTGTTAATTCTTTATTACCACATTTTAAGTATCCATTGAGGCAAGAAAAGTTCCAAAATTAGGTTAAGGCCTTGGAAGCAACCTTGCAATTGGAGGAAAATCAATATAAGCATACCGATCCAGTTATGGAATCGCTGAGAGAAGATATAAATAACCTAAAATTCCAGTTGAATTAGAATAAGGGAAAGGAGAAGAGGGAAGATGTCTGGTGCACATTATGCAGAACAAAAATACACCATAAGAATGAGTTCCCAACCTTTGCGCAGTACTTGGGAACATGAATCTTGAATCCTTTACCCACATGAGGACCATGGTGTGAGATATGTAGAACACATGGATATGATCCCTATCATTGTCCCATGATGAAAAAGTATCAAATGGTACCCAAGAACACATTTTGTAATTTTTGCAAGTCACTTGGACATGAAGGCAAGGACTGCAGAACTTTGGAAATAATGAAGGAGAGGACATCAAACACTTATAGGGTGCATGATGAATTAATGATAGGACAAGCTGTGAAGTAGTTTACAACACATCCACAGTATAATTTTGCAATTCCACCGTAGTATAATAATGCAGAGCCTCAGTACAATCAAGCACCATAGTATAATACATCGCGCGAAGATAATCAAGGTAACATAGGAGGCTTCAAAGGAGGAGGCCATGGAGGAAGATGATTTGGAGGAGGTAGAGGACCAATAACCTGTCACAATTGTCAGAAACCTAGGCATTATGCAAGGGATTTCCCACAACCACCTGTGACATGTATGTATTATTGTGCAACAAATCATGATACAGAAGAATGTCCAACAATGTTGACAAAGATACATGAAAAGAGGAATAAAAAAAATCAGAATGTTCAATGGATCTTTGTCTAAACCATAGAAGAGGATGGGAAGAAGATACATATATTTACTAGAGGTGGAGCCAAGTCAGAGGAAGATGCATCAAAGTAGAATTAGGACTAGCACCAATGGATTAGAAAGAATACAACACCCCAATAAAATGTTGATGCACGCAATGAGGAGACATTCAAGGAGGTTGTACAAGATATTTTGAAGGAGAATATTGCATCTAATTCAGGCACAAATATAGGATATGATGTACTAGTCTATGACATGCCTCCCCTGTTTGATTAAACCAACCGAGATCAGCCATTAGAACAAGTAAGTAATCTGAGAAACGTTTTGGGGTCTTTTGTGAAGTTGTTGAATGATAAAAACCCTTTACAAGTATTACAAAGTCTATTAGAAAAGTGTAATTCTGGAGAAGAGATTAAACTATAACAGAATACATTCAATTGGGTCCGTAAAAAGAGAAGAACAAGTAGGGAATTCAGGTTTAATGCAAACATTGGAGATTTGAATATGGGGGATATCATACTAGAATTAGGGTCTGAAGTAAATTTTCTTCCTAAGAAGACATGGGAAGCTATGAGGGAACCTACACTGCGGTATTCACCTATTCAATTGAAGCTATAAAATAAACATAGAGTGGTACCAATTGGTAGATTGAAATGCATACCAGTGGATCTAGATGGTGTGCACACCATGGAAGACTTTGAAGTGTTTGGCATAGCAGAAACCACTACACCTTATCCAACATTTTTGGGACTAGATTGGGAATTTAATAATCAAACTATCATCAATTTGAAGACCAGGAAGATGATATTTGAATAAGGGGAGTAGAGAGTCATTGCACCATTGGATCCTTTAGAGGGAGGAAGATATGTTTACCCTGCAACGTAGAATTTCATTACAGAAGACATAAACCAGTTGCATAGAACAACTACACGAGAGGAAGACTATATCTACCTCACTGCAGATGGCATGATGAGCTAGAGAAGCATTAGTTAGTGTGCCTCATATTCATATACATTTATGGATAATTGGAAACAACGTTTGCATGAGTTATCTACCATAAGATGTGAAAGGATGACTCGAACACTAAGATGGGTTGGTACAGAGGTAAGAAAACCTCCAAATTTTAATGGTCATAATGATTTAGAAGAATTTTAATGAAGTTTCAGTTAGAAGTAGTGGAAAATCAAAGATTACCATTATTATATATGGCTCTAAAATAAACACCTTCACATTGGTGGGGAACACATAAAAAGAAGATGAATAAATGATATCAATTAAAAAGATTACTGCACATCAGATTTGATGCAGAGCAGGATAATATATATGTGGAGAAGTATGATGGAATTGGACAACCCAAAGAACACTTAGAAATATTTATAATTTAATGGATATTGGAACCACCATAGGAGTGGCCACATCACTTTACTCATACATTAGAAGGCATACCAAGGAATTGGTACATAGAATTGGAACTGCACAGAGAAATTGCAAATTGGGAGGAGATGCAACATAAATTTGTGATTACATTTTCATTTGAACATGAGAGTACATAGATATATACAATACTAATGTTGGTAATAGATAAGATCCTTGAGGAACCCGAATTTGAGATTGTAACAACTTATCAAAACCATAAGAGACAGACAATCAGACAATTGTTACACTGTTATCACGACACGGAAGAAGACCCAACAGAAGAAAACCCGTGTAATCTTCATATTCTAGAAGTTGAAGGGGAAAGAGAGGTAGAAGGTACAAAATTAGAGTCATAAGATTTTTCTGCACCACTAAAGATCAATAAGGTAAACATTGGAACAACAGAGAATCCAAAGATTCCAAGTATTGGGGACTATTGGGATAACCAGATAGTAGAAATAATAAAAGAGTTAATGCACGAGTATAGTGACCTATTTCTAGCAACATTTTCAGAGACGAAAGGAGTAGCAGGAGAACTTGGAGAGATGAAGATCCCTTTGAAACCAGATGCTAGACCAATAATACAGAGACCTTATAGGTTGAATCCAGTGTATAAGAAGAAAGTGAAGGCATAAATTGATAAGATGTTAGAAGCTGGTGTCATAGAACCTCTTTAAGAATTTGAATGGATTAGACCTATGGTAGTACATGAGAAGAAGCAAGGGGGACAAATGATCCATGTAGACTTGAGGAAGTTGAATGATGTGTGTCTGCATGATCCTTTCCCTACTCCATTTACAGATGAAGTTTTGGATAATGTAGGAGGTCAAGAAGCATATTCATTCACTGATGGGTTTTCAGACTATCTACAGATCAAAATAGCACCAGAAGATCGACATAAGACTACATTTTCTATAGAATGGGGGTCATATCACTACATACTGATTCCATTTGGATTGAAGAATGCCCTACTATTTTTTCAAGGGTAGTAGTAGCTTCCTTTAAGGATTTTATTAATAAGTTTTTGGAAGTTTATTTGGATGATTGGACAATATTTAGTTTATTGAAGGATCATGTGGAAGTACTAAGATTGATGCTAGACAAGTGTAGACAGTGTCAAATTTCATTGAATATTAACAAATGCGTTTTCAATGCACCATTTGGTATTCTGTTAGGGAATGGGGTGTGTAAAAAAGGTATGTTGGTAGATCATGCGAATATTGATGTCATATTTAATTTACCACCACTTAAGTTAGTGATCCAGTTGAAAAGTACACTTGGTCATACACAATACTATAAGAAGTTTATAAGGGGATATGCACAACTTACTGCGTCGATGAAGACATTTTTGAAGAAGGACATTAAGTATCAGTGGAATGATGAGTTCCATTAGAGTTTGGATATCTTGAAGGATAAAATGGTGACAACACCAATTTTGGTGCTTCCAGATTGGTCAAAATAATTTCATGTGCATGTGGATGCATCTGCAATAACACTTGGAGCAATATTAACACAACCAAGAGAAGGTGATATAGATCACCCTATATCATTTGCAAGCAGGAAGTTTTCATATTCAAAATATAATTACAATACAAGAGAAAGAGAAGGGTTGGACATGGTGTATGCATTGTATAAGTTCATACATTAATTGTTAGGTCAACACTTTAATATGTTTACAAATCACTCTGCTCTTAGATATTTAGTCAACAAGCCAGTGCTGGGAGGAAGAATATGAAAATGGTTGTTATTATTTCAAGAGTTTGATTTTGAAGTAGTTGTGAAACCTGAAAGATTGAATGCAGAGCCATATCTGTCCAGGATAACTGATGGAGAGGAACCAAGAAACTTGGAGGACAATTTCCCTGATGCACAACTTTTTTCAGTACAAATTGCTAATGAATATTTTGCTGACATTATTGAATTTTTGAGTACAAGATTTTCCCCAAAGGAATATAATACTACGCAGAAGAAGAATTTGATAGTTAGAGCTACAGACTACCAACTAATTGCAGGGAATTTGTATAAACTTGGTGCATATAACATTTTGAGGAGATGTGTCATGGAGAATGAACATGCCATTGTGTTAGAAAAAGAACATGAAGGAATAAATGGAGGACATTATGCAGGGAAAGCTACTGCGCAAAATATATTGCGAGCAGGATTGTGGTGGCCAACAATTCACAAGGATGCAAAGGAATATTTTCAGAATTGTGATGTCTGTCAGAGGGTTGGAAAGCAATCCAGGAGGGATGAGATGCCATTAAGACCTCAAGTAACTTTGAAAGTGTTTGAAAAGTGGGACATCTAGCCGTGCTATGCCATGCCATCCAGCATGATCATTTATATAAGGGAAACCCTATCTTAAATCCAAGTCTTTAGAATAAGCTCCCTACTAAGATAAACATCACACTGAGCATGAGCCAGCCCTAGTTGAGGCATTAGTTAGAATTATTAGGGTCATCGATAAACAATAATAGTTCCTTCCAGTAAACAACGCAGAAGAGTGCCAATTTTATAGGATCAACGACTGATTCAACCCCCGCTACTAGCTCTACAACAATAGGCTTTGCCTCTCGAACAAAAAACTTTGAAACTGAAGGATCTTTGACCTTTTCTTTGTAGGACCAATTAATCCACTAGACACAAGATCAGGAGCAAGATATATCACTACAATGACAAAATATTTAACCAAATGGGATGAAGTAGCACAATGAAGGATTGCAATGTAGAGAATGCATCACACTTCTTATTTAAACAATTATTCAAAAGATTTGGATGCCATATAATTTCGATGAGTGATCAAGGGACTCATTTTATCAATATTATTATCTAGGAAATGACTGAAGAATTCAATATACATCATCATAAGAGAACTCCATACCATCCTCATGCTAATGGGACAGTGGAATCATTTAACAAGATATTGGAGAATTCCTTAACCAAGATTTGCAATGTGAACAAGGATGGTTTGGATTTGAAGATACGAGCAATGCTATGGGCCTATAGAACTACATGCAAGAAACTTACAAGGAATACACCTTTTAGATTGGTGTATGGAAAAGAAGCAATAGTTCCTTTGGAGTACTTGATACCTAGTCTGTGTATTGGAAAAATTACAAACCTGACAGAAAGAGGCACAACTCAAGAAATATGGGCACGAATCATGGAATTAGAAGAAGACATGATTGTAGTTGGTTTCCATTAGGAAGTACAGAAAGAAAATGATAAATCTTGGCATGAAAGACACATCAAGAAGAAGAAATTCAAGGAAAGATATATTGTTCTCCTCTATGACAGTAAATATTTGTAGAACCCAAGGAAGTTCATGATGCATTGGATAGTGCCGTATGAGATAAAGTCTGTCATAGATGGAGGTGTTGTGCAGCTAAAGGATTTAGCAGGAAAGGAGATGCAAGGATTGGTGTATGGTAGTCGTCTGAAGTTGTATAGGGAAAATTGACCCAATAATACTGAGTAACTATAGTGCATAAAAGTAGAGTTGTACATAGTTTAAATAGTAGGAGTTAAAAGAAGACAAATAAAAGAAAAAAATAGAAAATGAAGAAAAAGAGAAGAAAAAAAGTGGAAAAATGATAAAAAACCAAAGATAAGTAAGTAGAGGGATAAGTGGTAGACATACAGTTGGAATATATAGCGGGAATCAACTAGGAAATTGGTGCAACAAAATTCAAGACACGACATGCAGGAAAATTTTACAGAATGAAAACACAGCGCAACGGGGACGAAAAGTAGTTGGAAAAAGAAAGACGATGACTAGAAAAGTGGAATACGACAGAGTTTATAAAAGGGAAAAAACACAAAAAGGTAAACACTTAGTGCGATTTTGAGAAAACAGAAGAAATAGAGAAAACATGGCATGATTGTGGGAGAAGTTATGAAGAGTCCAACCTAGATTTACAACAAGTTTTACCTGAGCTAGGACAATGACAACACCGAAGTTCAGAGCACCCAACCAGTTCGCAAGAAGGACAAGGAGCACCAAAAAACTGAAGGAGGATGCGACATGGGTGGTATATGTGGATGAGATTCTATCGCTGATGAGTGAGTCAGTTAGTATGAAGCTTATCAAGGAGAAAAACCAACATGAAGAAGAAACATAGGTAAACGAGGCGAAAGAAGGATGAAACCCTAGTGCAAAAGGAGACCCTAATAAAGTAAAACCAGGAGCGACGCACACAAAAGGAGAACAACATGAAGAATATGATGATAAGACATAATCAAATGAATCTATGGTAGGACAAAACCCTATAGCAGAACAACTGCCAGAGGTCAAGGATATTACAAATAAACAGGACAATGACGAAGATTAGGACATGAAGGAAGAAACACAGAATGGGACAACAGGTCCATCAAAGACGAAAACAAAGAAAACAGTAACAATAGTGCACACATACACAAGTTTTGTTGTCATTTCCCTAAATTATAGAATCAATAATAGATGTAGAGGATATGCTGGGGTTTGTTCCCAAAATGAAGTATGCAGACCACGATGTCACAAAGGTAGCTAAGTTTCCTGAGCTTACGTAGGAAATTTATATGGAGATAAAATGAATAAGTTCATTAGGAGTTAAAATATTATAACCCAAACAATGGATTACAAGGTTGTACAATACATGCTTAATGAATTTGTTACAAATCCCACACTTTGGCAGGGGGAAGGATGTCAATGCCTACGTGAAGAAACTATTGGCGAGAGTACATGGAGGAATCTTGTGAATGGAAAGAATTATCCCAATTGATGTAGACCTAATCACAAATATTACAGGACTTCCAACAGATGGGGGGAAGCCATAACAATACCTAGATGACAAAACGAAGGAAACGACAATTGCAGAAGAAGTAAAATCCCAATTTGGCACTGACAGGGGAAGAAGAGGAATGATTATAAAAAATATAAATGATCCAACCACAAGATTCGTGACAAAGATGATGACCTACAAGTTACTAAGAAAATTTCTCAAGGAAGAGGCACTAACAAGAGTGGTAGCAGTAGTCGTTCAATGCGCGAAGGGGACAATACTTAATTGGGCACCATATTTGCTGAACCTATTTTTGGAATATTGCAGAGATGCACAAGATTTTGGAACATATTTCCATTATTATTGGCTACTCATGTTGATAGCCTTAGTGGCATGGGAAGAACCGAAGTACTTAGCCTTCTATGACAAGAGAGGAAAGTGTCGCGCAACAATGTATATAACCCTATGGCACAATGCAGATCCTAAGTAGAGGAAATATAATACCAACATTTTTGGTATGTATATTGAGGAGATGTAGGAAAAGATAGGAGAAACATGGAGGATCTCACCAGAAGTGGTGAAGGAGAATGAATGGAGAGAAAATTTCAAAGCATCTAGGAACAACATGTGGATACAAGCAATGAGAGACCCCAATAAGAAATGGTTGAATATGCAGTATTGTATCACATCTAAAGAAGTACAATGGGTAATAGGGGAATTCCTGTATCAGTGGAAGGTACTAGTGGTTGACAAGAAAGGAACAAAGGGTAAGGAAAAATTAAGAACTTGACAATCAAGTAGTCCAACAACGAATACTAGGAAAGCATCAAAGCACACTCAACCAACAAAAATTAGGGTGACAGTCAAGAAGCAGAGGAAGAAGGAAGCAATACCTAGGGCCTCAATACTAGAAACTGAGCATGAAGAAGGAACAAATGGGGAAGATAAGAAAAATTATAACATTCCTAGCCATGAGACAGGAAGTGGAGACTTACCAAAGGCGAAGAGCCCCACATAGACAAAGACAACACTAAAGATAAGATCAGTGACAAAGATAGGAGGACAACACAAGAAGATGAGGGCGCAAAAGGAGACCCCTCAACTTACAATAATTGAGGGTGATGCAGAATTGATGGCATAAAAAGTGTAGGATCGAGGAGAAGAAGCATTATATGTCGCAACCTCACAAAGAGAATAATTAATAAAAAAGTTGATGGAGGTTAAAGAATTTTTGGAAAACCTACAGATCAATGTAGCACAACAAAAATGCACAACACAACAGGGGAAAACCCATGAAGAAAAGGAGACAATACAAACAATAATAATGGGAAGCAAGAATTTCCAAATCAACCAAGGGATGATACAAATATACAAGGACACAACGTAGAAACCCTTACATGATATAGAGTAGTTGGACTTGGTGTTTTCCAATATTCCAACCAAGGTATTATACAAGCTACAAATTAGTGTCACGAATGAAGTTCAATCAAAGGCCATGACATATGCGACGAACTTAGAGACAAACAAGGAGGTAAATGAGATACTGGAGATAGCCCTCAACCAAGTGCATCTTGAGAGGGATGAAGAAAAACAATGTGCAAAGAAATTAGAACAAAGGATTGAAGAATTCTTTAAGACTATCCCAAACAATGCACAAGCATAGGAGTTAAGCATAGAAGAGAATATCCAAAAGATAACATAGGATATGGAAAGTTAAAGACAAGAAATCACAAACTTGGCAGAAAAGGTGATCCCTAGCACTCCACAAGAGATCAAATCACAAAGGGAACAATAGGTTGTAGAATACACATAAAACATTAAAGAGGAGATTAACATAATGGAAGAACTGTACAATAGTACAACACATATGTGCACACAATTGAAACAAGATGACAAGATTCAAGAATTAGACCAAAAGGAGGGCAACATAAACACTCCATTCTAGGAATTGAAGAACAAATAGAAAAATATGGATATATTAGACAGGATGAAGAGTGCACAGGAGATGAAGAAACTACAAGCAGAGTTAAATTCAATCTAGACAGAAAAACAATTGAGGCAGGCTTAGTTGGATCCATTGCAGGAAGGGGAAGAAACAATGATTAGAGAGTTGGAAGCAGAAAAGGGAAAGATAAAGAAGATACACTTGGAGAGTGTAGAACTGCTAAAGGAGTAAATTACAACACATTTGGTAGAAAATATTGCAAAAAGGAGTGTGTAGGAAAAAACACAAGTACAAGAGTTGACAGGGAGATTTTATATGCTGAAGAAGTCAACGAAAGAGGAAAACACTGCATGAGTGGCTCAGGACGAACCACAGGTAAGTGTTGGGGGCCTGTTGGAGCAAGATATTTTGGGGAAATTCACAACATTTTTGGAAAATAGTTAAGAAAGGGACAAAAAATGGAGCACATGCCATAAGGAAGGAAAATCAACACACCAGAAAATAAGGAAAAGCAACGCGATGAAGAAGGAATTCAAAGGAAGAAAGAAGGACAACACAACAAAGAAATGGTTGGATCAAGGACCAGCCGTGCACAAGCGGTTGCAAAGAGGAAAAACCTAATCCACTTAGGGTTAGGGTTTTGGGGCTTTGTTGTAAGGGTTTTTACCCATTTTGGTAGTATAAATAGGTATTGTAAGATATGAGGATGGAGATCCTTGATCATATTTTGGAGAAGTATCATCTTTTTGGTAGCAATTTTTTGGATAGAGAGTTTTGGAGATAAATATTGAGTCAGTTTTGGAGATAGAGATATGAGTTGTAACTGAAGGTGAGGTTGCAAGATGTGGAGCTTGGTGCGACACTGGTCAACCTCACCTATACTTGTGCAATTATGCACTTTTGATGTAATGCACATAGTGAAAGAACTTTGATGAAGATGAATAAAGAAGAAGATATTTCTAGATCTTTGTGGACATATCTCAGGGGGGTGAACCATGGTAATACATGGTGTCTCTATGTATTCTTATTTTATGTGTTGCTATGTTCAATGAATGAATGGATGAATCTGTTAGAGTTAATTTATAGTGTGCACTAGATTAGTTATGCATAATGAATGTTATTGATTATGGAATAATATATCTGAGGAATATTATTAGAAATAAGTATTTCTAACATCCCCATAAGATTCATCCCTTCCACGATTGTAGACATTTGGGTCATGCAATCACCCATAAGCCATATTAGGTGAGACTGTGCTATGCACTCTATGTGCAGTTTTTCCTTATAGTCTCCATAAGGGACGATGGTTTCTAGGGTTTTGTTGGAGAAATAAGGTAGAACCTGGGTCAGTCCACACACCCAACACCCAAAGTAAATATTTAAGGATTTGTTCCAACAATTTCTAGGAAGTAATATAAAGGGTCAAACAATAACGCACATGCATACTAAATAGATATTTTGACAGAAATTAATAATTTATGGGTGAAGGTTATGGTGTTGGTAACCCATTTATCAATATTTTTATATACCCTTTGGAAAACTACATCCCACAACCTTTTGGGGAGGTCTATAAAGAAAAAGGAATCCTCATGAACTTCAAAACGTGGCTAGGTTTTATTCAATAACTAGCTTGATTAAATAAACATGTTAGGACAACCCTTTGAATTTTCCTATAGCATTTATTTTTTTCCCCATTGACCATGAAACTTGAAACTTCACAAAATTTAGAAGAAATCCATTGGTATTTTCCATCAAATGTTATTATTATATAATGATAATAAAGGATTAATAGACAAAGTGTCCATGGACTAGCTATCTAACATCAAACTTAGGGAGAGGAATACCTTTAATAATCTATTGGAACATTTTGTAAACTACCATGCATATTCCACTAGAACAATTTTTAACAATTTAGATATTAAAAGTTTCAACAAACTATTTATATGTTGTGTTTTAATTAAGATTTAGATTTGGTGTTCCTAGCTTAATGCATGGAATATTGAATAAAATGGAACTGAAATGAAAGAATCTAAGAAAACAATATACCATCCACACAATGAACATAAGATGTACCCTAGGAAAATCAAATATAGGAAAAACATAGCTAGAACGTTAGGCCTAGTCTCTACCCTTTTCTTCCGAGTTATGAAATGAAAATACAAAGAAAGGGAAACTCACTATGGAGTTTCCATGGAAACTGTGGTTAGTATGATTGCTAAAAGACATTCTACTTCCTTTGTTATGATTCAATATCCCACTCCCATCTTATTTACTCAACTATGAAACAATATCAATACAATAATAATGGAACCCTTTCCTATAGTGACTGAATATTTAATATGTTATGTTAGTCATCTAGGGTTATAGTTATGGTTTTTGTACACCTCAAATCCTGATCAGGGTTCAGGTTTTTGACCCTCTATAATATTCTTTAATGTCCATAGATGAATGTCTCAGAATGTGTGAGTAATGTGATCTAACATGGAATCCACTCGATATCATGGTGGTAAATAATATATATCAACTCGTGGGCATCATAACTTCCACAATTGAACTCCAATTGAGGTGATATTCACACCATTGGAAATATATCAATGTGTAGAACAATCAAGAGGCTGAGAATTTTTTTTGCAAATTTTTGACATTGAAAACAACCATTTAAGACCTCAAATAGGATCTGAAAGGTTCTAGACCCGAAATAACCAAAGAAAGATGTACCCCTAAGATGAGCCCTCCAAGATAATAACTCAAATTTTTCCACCCAAAAAGTACCAAAACATATGAAAAATTACATAATGATCCATTCTATATCATACCTCCCCATTTAGGGAGGATTTTGGCCCCCAAAATATTTTATTGAAGGAGGTGAGAAGAAGTTTCCTCTACTTTCTCCTTGGAGTACCATTTGGCATTGTCCAAAAGTTTTCCTTTGAGCCCAACCTACCATATTTCATAATGCCCTTGTTTGGTTGTTCTGGACTTCTTTAAAAAAACAACATATTTTTCTAAATCCTTTTGAGATTCTAGTGTTGAGTCATATATGATAGGTAATAATTTCTCACTAGTTTCTTGGTCCAACATAGAAGTCTCATAGAGTTAGATTCTCCACATTCATTATGGGGTAAATTGAGTCTATAAGCATTATCACCCACCTTTTCCAAAAATTCAGAAGGACCATACCACACAACCTTGATCTTTGTATTAGGACCTTGTAGCCTTTCTCTATTTATATGCAACCAAAATTTGTCTCCCACCTTGAATGTTTCCTCAATTTTGTCATGATCATGTTGGACCTTGTACTTTTCCTATGGCTTCTTCGATGCCTCCTCCTAATCCAATCAATAAACATTTTATCCTCCAATTCTTCTCCTATGGTGTCTTCCCTCACTCCTCCTTTCTATCCATATATAACATCTAAGGGATAAGGTGGAAAATTCCTAAAGAAAGTTTCAAAAGGGGACTTATTGGTAGAAGTATGGATTTTTCTATTATGAGAGTGCTAAAAATAAATCAAATTTTCATCTCAGGTCCTTGGATGCTTCTAATTGTAACCCCTCAAGAGTTGAACCAATGTCCTATTCACTACTTTTGTCTGTGGATGGAATGTTTTGAATCTCTTCAATTGTCAATCTTGTCCCAAAGTGTAGTCCAAAAGGAATTGAGAAATCTAGCATTTCTATTTGAGATGATGTTCCTTGGTATCCCAAAGTGCACCCAAACCTTTTCAAAGAACATGTTTGTTGCATCGTGTCCCTTGACGTTATTTTTATGAGGCATGCCAATGCACATCTTGCAAAACTTGTCAACTACCACAAATAGATAGTCATGTCCCTTGTTCTTGGTAAACCACCCATGAAATCCATGGATACGCTTTCCTCGAGTCTAATAGGTATAGGTAGGGGATGGTATAAATCTTACTTATTGTTGTTGGGGTTGTTGGTACAACAAATTATGCATCCTCTAATAAACTAAGATACATCTTCTTGCATTCTAGGCCAATACATACACATTTGTAATTTGGAAACTATCTTCCCAATACCAAAGTGTACTGAGATTTTAGAGACATGAACCTCTTTGATAATATGCAATCTTTCACTTTCAGGAACAATATTGTTTATCTTATAAACCAACCCATCTTGAATATGATAGTCAAACTTACTATTATTTTCTTCTATACACAAACTTGTCTTTGTTGAAACACCTCTTTAAAATCATCATCTTCTATTTATGCCTCTTTGTATTCATCATAGATGAAAATATCCATATACATAAGAGTTCCACATATATTCACGTATGTTTCTTTAAGGATGATCTATACAATCTTAACATGCTTTATGCCTATTTGTATTAATCATAGATGAAAAGCTCCATATGCATAAGAGTTCCACATATATTCACATATGTTTCTTTAAGGATGATCTATACAATCTTAACCTGCTTCAACACGTAATTAAATAGCCACCTTATCCTTTTATTACTACACACAACTATTATAGAGATCGTAATCATGTTTATACACATATATGGTTTCTTTTGTTCAAGTTCGTTAGAAGCTATAATAAATAAACAATATAATAGCCCCTCCATTGCGAGCATCCCACCTCAAACATTAACTAACCAAAAATAAGACATCATTGAGGACCATCATAACAAATGACATAGAAAAGAATACTTTATATGAATTCATAAGACATATTTTTTTTATGTTGTTGTTGTTGATGCTTGAATACTTATAAATTTCCTTTTTAAGAATCAGAATTAGTTTCTCTATGAATAAAAATAAAACAAAGATAATATATACATAAATAACTTTGGAGATAAGTGATAATAAATAAAGGAAAGATAATAAACATATAAAGAAGCGACAATAAGTTGAAGTAGAATGATACAGTAAATTCCTACCATGACAAGATCATATAATAACAAAGGATATAGATATGCTAGCAATCCTGCCAACAGTGATACCAAAGCATTTTGCATATCTTTCATTTCATTTCAATTTTTTTTATAGGAATTTCTTCCACGGGTTTAGTATCCTAGAGTGATTACAATTAAATATAAAAAAATGCCTTCCATAATCTTAGTTTTTTAAAGAGTCATTCTGGAAAGATAATATAATTATATATTGTTGACCAATTTATGAAACTTACACAGAAGTGATCTTCTTCTTAGTTTTTTAAAGAGTTACTCTGGAAAGAGAATATAATTATATATTGTTGAACAATTTATGAAACTTACACGTAGGTGATCTTTTCATAAAAGATAAAAATTCTTACCTGACCAATTTATGAAAGATATATACAGAGAGGCGATCTTTTTAATCACAAAAGATACAAATTCTTACCTAATCATCGATCATAAAAAGAACCAAATTCCAAAAAAGATGGAATTATATCGGGTAGACCAGTTTATTAAAGATCACGTAAACAACGGGACCGATCAGTATGGTGAAACATTGGAGAGCCTATGCAAATTTCGTTTGGAGGTTGTTGAAGCAGTGGAAAAATTGGATCAAACAGAGTGGGAAGAAGAAAATTTTCATTGGAAGTTTTATAAGTTGTTGGATTACTTTTATCACCTTGTGCTCATTAAGAATAAGAATAACTGTATGGTTTGAACAGTTGTATGTTTACTGAGCATCACATTGTTACAATGCTCTGCAAGCATAATAATACCAGTGATTTGACTACTAAAGTTTACAGAGGTATACATACCCTATTTTCCTTTGGAATTAAATCTGTGACCTACAAGAAGAAAACACATATTCTTAACCTTTAAACCTACTTTGACTATTCTTATAATTCTTACATTGACAACCAATTGACTAATGAAATATATTTTTATATTATTATTGGACGACTCTATATTTTTGTATCATTATTACCCTGATTTCAATCATACAATCATACAACAACCCTATAATAACACAGAAGACAATGCTCTTCCAAACTCCTCCAAAGCTGGCACTGGTGACATGCAACACAGACCTAGAAATGACATGCAAAACAACACCTAACATGCTGATTTCATCCTTCAAAAATGCATCCTTAATATTATGAACAGGGCAAAAAAGATAAGCTTTAAAGATGCCTAAACTTAGCTCCACGACAAACTGTAATAATCACCCACCTTCCAACACACATAAGCCAACTTACATGTAAAAAAAGCCCATATTAATGGGATGAGAATTATAACTACATATATGTGCTACTGCACAGGTCTCTGTCAAATTAACCACAATGTGAACAAATTAGAATTTTCAATAAGGGGTTTTGCCAAACTATATATTCAAATTCAATGAAGTTCAGTTTCAATAGATTCTTTCACACCAACTTTTCATGCATGTCATAGAGACTTAATCTATGAGAGATCTAGTTGTACAAGAAGTATCATGTAGGTGAATATTAAGGCTGGACCTTGTTTTTTTTTTAAGTTTAGAAATTCCAATCTGTTTGGGCTTCAAAAGTATTTTTCCCAAAAATTGTTTAGAAAGCTGCTTCAGTGCGAGGAGGAATCCATAGACTGTACATGCCAACATAGTGCAAACAAACCCCATAATGAAGTGGGCTCTATTTACTCCTTCTGGTCTCTCACTACTCGATTGGATACCTAGCTAAATTGAACTCGAGGTAAGGAGAACGATTGAATTTAGAATATATGGGGTTATCCTTTGCTTTACTTTACTGCAGTAAAAAAGAACAAGGCATCAAACGAGAGAGATAGGAAACATCTTCATTGTGAAGGCAATCAAAGTTTCTGTGGTTTCTTTAGAGGGTCTTAGAAACTTTTGATATCCTAGCCTACATACTTAGGAAAGAGCTCAAGGATATGTTTGCACTCTCAACTTAAATCCACACTTTTACAAGGTTTGGTCAGCCTCGGATTTTCTTTGAAATGCCAAAGATGGGATCAAGAGATAAAATGGTTTGCGTGGTTTTTTTTGTTAACCTATGAGTTTATCAGGTAAAATGGTTTTCCAAAGGTTCAAGTCAAACTGTACCTTGATACCATTGATGAAAGCTCGAAGTATCGGTTGCATGAATTTGAAAGATGGAAGTACCTTGTTGTTACGACCACTTAATTAATGCTAATTAGTTCAAATTCCATGTTTTAAGCATAAGATTTCAATCCTTGTTAACTGTGATGTTTGTTCAGATTTGAGTAATGGCTCCATATAAAGGAAAAACTTATGTGATAATTCTCGTTAATGACTTGCACGGAATATGTAAACATTCATTGAAGAAAATAATCAAGTATAAAATAATTTTTTTAAAGTCCATAGAGTTTAATGCATAGAATTTGGCTCTAATATCATATGCAAAGTCCACAAATACTTACATTTAATCAACTAAACACATTTGAAATAAATTAAATACATTATCAATAACTAATATGTTAATATTACAGACTAAATACAAAGTCAAAATACAAGTAAATAAATAGCTACATGCAACTAAGAGGGAAAGGAGAATGGAGAAATTACTAGGTATCACAGCCATAATTTATATGGGAAACCAGAATAGAGGGATGGATATCCTTCCAACTAACCTTTTAGTTAATGACTAAGAGCCCTAAATGAATAAATATATGCTAGCCTATCTACCATCTTTTCAACATGGATTCCAAGATCAAAAAGAAAAATTCTCCCAATAAAAATTTGTCTATACAACCTTATAAACATCCATTAAATAATGATTCTTTAATTATATCCACTAAAAAATAACCATGCATAGACTCCACTTGTCATCCAAACATTTATCTTTTATCTTTACTTAATAATGCAATGTTAGTTACACATACCTTATTTTGACTTCATTGCAACTTTTACTTAATAATGCAATGTTAGTTAGAAATACCTTATTTTGACTTCATTGCAACTTTTATTATTTTTTCCTTTAATTTCAACTTGATTTACTTTTAGTTATTCTTTTCTTTTTAAGTTTTACTATATTTTATTTTTTTCTTTCTTCTTCTTCTTATTATTTGTTTACTGTTTTCTATCAGCAAAGTGCAAAACTAATTCAAACACATAGAATATGAAGCATTAAATTTTAAAGGATTTGTGGGACTTGAAGATAATTCATTTCTCATGATTTGCTCTCGTCAAATGTTAGAGTTCACATCAATGAAAAATTATAGGGATTTTGGTTCACATGTTTAAATAATGAGATTGTGTAGATTATATGATTTTTCAACATGTATATTTGATAGTTTTTTAGGAAGATCTTCATCAAAGCTTGGCTAAGGAGTTTCAGATCGAAGAATTGGAGATGATACTAGTTTACGCACTAATTCATCTTGATTTTTTGGTGTATTTGTTTGGAATTATGATTAAAGGGGTGGGTGGGTATTAGCCTATGAGTCCCTACACAATCACAAATTCCTAGATAATCTCTTTATGAGTTTTTATCCTTATTTCTTGATGAGGTGTTATCATTATCTACTTATGAGCATGAGAGAAAATCTATTTTATCAAGTATTTCCATCCATGTACTATATATTTGTATTTTTGGTATGAATATCAATTGAGAATGACTTGTGCCTTTTTCCACCATCTTCTTGTGTCTCATTGAATATTAACACATATTAGATGATCACATATTGAATCATTTCATGAACTTTGTAAACTTGTTTAATCAACATATATATGGGAGAAAGAATTAATAAATAAAGGTAAATATGTATAAGCCTCTTCTATAAATAGAGGCGCTCCTCTCATTCCAAATTGTTATGAGTTGGTGGGTATCATTTGTGACTACAATTAATAGAAGATCTTCCTTTTGATTTTTTGGGGTCAATTCTTGGAGCTTTCTCTTTCTTGGTTATCTTCTTGGTGCATTAAATATTTTTTATGGTGATTTAAGACTTCTATTAGTTTTCAAGATCAATCGATTTGAGGGGTTACTATACTACTTGGATAGGAGACATTTTAGGGATTGTTCCTTCCTTCTTTTCTAGTTAGATTGGGTAAGTTCTTAATTCATTGCTTTGTTTTTCTTGTTGGTTCCTTAAAAAGGGCTTTAAGTATTTTTTTCAAATTATAGTTGATCTTGTTGGTGAAGGTTTGCCCCCTTAAGGAATCCCTTGTTGTAGGGTCTTGTTCCTCTTATCTTATCTTGATTAGGTTGGAGATTATTCTACCTTTAGGGTTCTAATCTGTTACCCTAATCCTTAAGATAGACGTGACTATTTTTTATAGGGGCGTGCTTCTTGACCCCATAATCCCTAATTGAATATAAAAAGGAACTAGTGAGGTATATCCAACAACCAACTAGAAAACCATAATTTTATTGGTTTTGTTGTTGTTGTTTATGAAGAAACATAGCGGTGAAAAATTAAAGAAAATTATTTATTTATATTTCTTTCATTGTCTAGTGTAATGATAACATATTATTTCATTTACTAGACAAATAAATACTAGGGTTTATGCTTAATTGTTGATCTATAACCATAATGAGGAAAATAGACCCTATTGGATTGATATTTAATGTGTTATCTAACATTTTATTGGATGATTTAAGGTGATTCTCAAATATGTAAATGAAATTGCAGAAATAAAAATCAAATTTGGTGAAACCTTGAGGCCAAGGTTTGGTGGTTCAAGGAATTTTCTTTCTTGTTTGTAGCCTCTATTTCATTGCTAGATTGTTTACCAAGATTATATTACATATCCAGAGTTTATCATAATCTCGAATGTTCTAATAATTTCTTATCGTTTACTTATAGGTTTCGTCTGGTGAATTCCAAGTGCTACTTTTGATACCCTAGGGGAATTCAACATCCATTTTGCAAGTTATCGATTAATTAAATTTTATATACCTTTATAAATTTTCTCTAACATTTGTTTGGTTGTTGTTATATATAACATATATTGACTAAGTGGAAATGATGCAGGAGCATCTCTCCACGTCAGCCAGCCAGCCAGCTAGCCACGCCAGCGAATTCAAGTCGCACGCTAAAAGAGAGGCGCAACCTCATTTAAATTTGAATTCAATGTAATTTAAATGCTCAGGCTGTTGAGCCAGAGAGCCGTGCCTTTGTGCAGGCTGTAGATAAGATCAAACTTTAATGT
Source organism: Picea engelmannii (assembly GCA_009831015.1). Classification (NCBI taxonomy): domain Eukaryota; kingdom Viridiplantae; phylum Streptophyta; class Pinopsida; order Pinales; family Pinaceae; genus Picea; species Picea engelmannii. The sequence goes on along the minus strand of ML786655.1, from coordinate 29,866 downwards.
TTGTATGGCTGAGATCTAGATCCGATTTTGGACTAGACAGCCCATTCAATGCAATTGAATAGGGTAGGTAGGTTGGAGGGAAGCACTCTAAGAGCCCCCTCATGTAAAAGAGATTTTGAGATCTCATTTTGGGAGAGAGTTAGGAGATGAGTAGAGGTTGAGTTGTAGAGCCATAGAGAGAGAGAGAGCTCGAGAACACCTTGTAATTACAGGCATTTGCCATTTTAATATAAACCGCAGTAGTTTTCTTGCATGAATTCTGTATTATGTGGATGTCCATGTGTGTTCCATTGTATGTTGTAGATGTATGTTATGTTAATGCATTCTGCAGGATTTGTTTGGTTTCAGGCTTGAGAGGTCTTTGAGGTTTCATGTCAGGAGGGCATGACAGAGTGCTGCAGACTCTGAATACCGGTGCACAGAGGATGCACTTCTGAATTCTGTGGGTTCAGACAAAGACGTGATGCGGCACAGAAGATGAAGTCAACAGCTCGAGAGGAAGACCTCAAGGTTGCTAAATACCTTGGAGGCAAGAATGTGTGGGAGAAGACACAGTTGCAGACATAATCACTGAGGATTCTATGAATCTCTACTAGGTGGGCATTGAACTAGTGCAAGGAGTGCACAAAGGAAGACTTATGTTGAGAAGTTTAGAGAAGGACCAGAATCACTGAGGATTCTGAGAGCTCTGCCAGGAGGGCATCGAGAAAGTGCATAGGGGAACAGGGAGACATAACTGCTGAACGTTCTGTGGAAGGAAGACACTCTGCCAAGAGGGCATCGAGGTTTTGTGCAGGCATGCACAGAAAGGAAGAAGAGAACTCTTTTGAGTTCTGTGATTTGAGGAAGAGTCCACTGAAGGATCTTCACGGGGTTACTGAACACCCTGAAGGCTCAGCCAGAAGTTGCTTGAGTAGAAGGATAGCTAGGAGGGAATCCATATTCTCCATCTGAAGTAGAAAGTAAATAAAGAGTAGAGTTTCCTTGGAGGTCGAAGCCACAGGAAAGCTCAGGAGGGAAAACATTTCTATGCGCGCAGCGAAACTCATAGCTGTGGAGTTTGCGAAGACCAGACAAAGGTCAAGGCCATTTGAGAACTTGGAATTCTTCCAAGTGCAGGAAGAAAGCGCGCAGGAAGCTCAGGAAGGCACACAATAGCCGTTAGATCGGCTAGAGAAAGGAAATCTAGACCGTTGAAGATTCACGTCCAGGAAGGCGTCAGGAGAAGCACACAGAAGAGGAGATCGACAGCCGTTGGATCTCATCCATAAATCCCATCAGTCATTGGATCAGGGAAGATGCTCGGAGTTTAGTCTCTGGAGTAAGTGTGCAGGAGAACGGATCTGAGTCGTTAGATCTGGTTTAGGATCACCGACAGCCATCGGATCGGTAGAAGTTGCGAGGGAGTTAACCTCGTAAACAAGAAGAAGATCCCGACAGGCATCGGGATATCACATATTAGGATATCCGAGATCTCGAGGACAAAAGATCGGGAATTTCCATGGGAAAAGCCCTGGAAATGATTTGAGCCATCCATTTGTGGGGACACGTGGACAAGATCGAAAGTCCATCGACGTATCGGGGATCGATGTTTCACGAGTCCTGGGGACAAGGAAACCGAGACACTTGGAGTCACGAAATCGCGAGGAGAGATCAGAACAGTCCATCTTGAGGAGGACACATGGAAGTAATCAAGTGCCATCGGGAAAAGTCCCGAAATGGAAGACTCCATCGGAGTTTTAGGACTTGGAAAATTGGAGGTTCTGAGGGCAAAGGATCAAGGAGATCCATAGCGAAAACCCCGATATAATCAGAGACATCCATCTGTTGGGATAGGTGGCAATCATAGAGGGTCGTCGACATTTTGGCCATCGAGACTCACACAGGTAATTGTTTTTGGGTTTGGCATTTGGCGAAGACTGAGGTTTAATATGAGCCATCCATCCATTTGGGATGTGTGTCGGAGATCCGAAAAGAGTCGGGATATCAACATTCTCGTGGACATGGGATTGGATAAGTCCATAGTGAAAAATCTGACACATAATCTGAACCGTCCGTTTGGGGAGACAGGTGTCAGAAATCCGTAGAGAGTCGGGATATTGGCTATAAGGAAATCGGAGTTCCTGAGGTTGAAAGAACCGGGACATCACAAATCTCGAAATCCCAGAGGAATCAGGACCGTCCATCTAGAAGGGACGCGTGGCAAAAATCGGCGCCATCGGGAAGAGTTTTGACAGGAAGTGGTTGATCGACGTTTGGGCCATCGGGATATCGGGGATCCCGATGAAAAAGTGTTTATGCACTTTGGAATCGTGAAGTTTGGAATCCCGATGAGTGGGAGCCAGCTGTCCACATATTAGAGAAGTGGAAAAGTTTCTTTCAAGGGGGCCAGCTATTAGCAAACCGGAGAGTCAGGATTCGAGGAATCGGGAATCTCGTGGACATATGCACTTTGGCATTGGAAACCCCGAAACCCCGATGATAGGTAAGGTTCTGGTCACATGGACCGAGGGTCTAGCCCGGAGGCCAGCTAGGCGAAGGCTCATTGGGGATCGGAGGATCACGGATCCCGTGAACGAAGGGTTTGTGCATTTCAATATCGCAAACCCTGAAACTCCGATAGGAGGAATCCCGACAGAAGGTATGTCTGCGGTCATATAGGAGGTGGTCGCGTGGACCAAGGCATAGCCAGGAGGGATAACAGGGGAGAGAACCCATTGATATTTTAAAGTCTAAAACCTCGAAATAAGGGTTATAAGGCTGCGGTCTTATGGAGAACTAGTCACATGGACTAGGGAGTCTAGTCAGGAAGGGCTAAGGATGGAAGGGAGCTCATCAGTGATCGGGATTTGGAGAGAATAGAAGTTCGCGACAATGAGGATCACGAAACCCCGAAACCCGAAATTGAGTCGGGGAAAGACACGGTCCGGTGCAGAGGCTGAGTCAGGGAAAGAGAAGACCTGTGGGTCATATTTTCACAGGGATTCCATTGGGAGTCAAAAGAGATAGTTTAGCTCGAAGAGGGATTAGAATGATCCTGTGAGCAGCGAGAGCGCATCAGGTTGTGGTGGTCACGTGTTTTTGCCTGCATCAGGAAACATCCAATATATATTGTTATTTGTGCTTAATCTCTCTCTTAGATGATAGTTTCATGGCCTAAATCTAAAACTTTTGCATTTTTATTCATAAATCATATCTAGAAGTGAAATTATAGAAATAAAATTGTCCTATATTAGGATAGAATGAAGTGGCAAACAAAAACATACATTCCACCTTTGATTTATGCTAAATGTCTTCACTCTTTGTGCCCTAAAGTATCTTAAAGTTGTCCCGAACCTTCATAGTTTTGTTTATTGAGTGATAGACTTAATACAACTATGAAGTTTCTAATGTTGTTTATATTACACATAAAATTTGGCACACACATTCACTAGATCCTAAAATTTCTTTCAAGTGGATATAATTGTGGTTCATGCAATTGTTTCTAGTTGAATATCTTTAGAGCATTGTAATCATTGACTAGAATCCTAATTCATAGTCTTGTTACATATTTTTTGGATTCACTAAAGTAGTCCATATGATAGAATGGTTTCATTTTTCTTAAGGAGGTTTACTTTCATTTTTTGGGATGCCCCACATGGATTCTATGAGTTGGCCTAAAGTGTAGGGGAAAATGTACTAAGGTGACATTGGTGCACTTCGTATGTTGTTTCCTCAGTTAGCACCTATTTTGGGACTTTTCAAAAGTGTCATAGTTCAGGGAGTAATTTTTTTTATGTATTTGTTGGCGATAAAATCCATCCCCCAACTTTTGTTGGGTTTATTCTTGTATGGGTATCTTGATGAGATTGTTTTGAATTCTAACCTTGATTGTCTCATATGGAAACTCCACTCAAATAAAATATAAAAATGGGGTACTTTGTTAAGGTCCTAACCCACACATAGGTAGATCAATGTATTCATATGTAATAAAGGTCAATATTAATAAGGCCTTTCAATAAAATAGAATAAGGCGGATGTAAGAAGACCTAATAGAAGCTTTTGCTTCTAGAAGGATCTTCCTCTAGATGCTTCTCTTAATAGACATATTTAGTATAAATAAGGGTCAAAGGTATGAAAACCCTAGCTTGGAGATTATTGTAACAGAGCGTTGCTCGATTGGAGGTTGCCCCCTCAAAGAGGCCTGTGAACATTGATTTTTGAATCAAAGTGCTATTTCTATTGCTATTCTTATATCATTTCTATGTTATTGTGAAGATTATGCTGGATATTTTACTATTATTCTTCCATTTCTGGCATTTTATTTCTGTTCTGCATATTTTATATATCTGGTATCTTGCAAGTGGTATCAGAGCACTTTCCTTGGCAGAAATTGTCGGTATTTTTTTCCAGGGTAGAGACATATTCCAGCGTCTTTAAGCCACAGAGATCTGTCGTTACGCGCATAAACCTGCAGTTGAGGGATTCATACATGTAGGAAATACAAGTGGTTCTTAAGCGCACATCTGTTGGCCACCCTTGTAACCTTTGTTGGTACCCCTTCGAGTGGTAGCGCATCAGACAACACCTATGTACGGATCAACCTAGATTTCCTGAAGCCCTCTTTAGATAAACCTATCGACCACTGGACTGCTATAGTGTCACCAAGAACAACACTCAGGAAGATACTCTCTAGTACCTGGGTAGTCAGGTAGTACAACTAAGGGTACAGTCTATCCTCCTTATTTAGTGCCCTGAGATATTGGGCCGATTACTACTGTTGGACCCCGCATGTATATCATAGAGATATAGCACAGGGAAAACCCTTGTCTGTAGAACCCTTGAATACCTAACCCTTGGGGAACATAAACATAAACATAAACAAATTACACTAGTGAGATCTATTGCCGCGCATCTGTGTTCGGGTTGCCAAGTAAATACACATTTATTTCTGGTTAAGAATTTGGGGATTCCATTAGATTCATCTCTTCTCCCTTACCACTTTCATCCATATCATTTTTCTGCAAAAATTTCTGACCTCGCCCGCTCCCTTTTCAGTTCACCCATCCTCATGGCCCATACCCGTAGCCAAGAACTAGAGTCTCGCTTCAACACCTTGCAATCTGGTTTTCTCGAGACCCAACAAGAAGTGCAACAACTCAGTGCTACTATTGCCTCCCATAATGCATCCATCAATACCACCATAAATGCATCCGTAAATGTAGATGTGCAGTCCGCAATGGTGGAAGTCAAACACGAACTGACCACCCAGCTTGAATCTGTCTTTGCATCACTTTGCACCAAACTCAAGATCCCTATCGATGACTCTTTTCTTGATGTACATACAAAGAATGAAGGTGAAACTTCTTCCCATTCCTTTCAGCCCCATCACTTTCAACAGGACATACACCTTCCGCGGGTGGATGTAACCAAATTTGATGGCTCAGACCCCACTGGTTGGGTCACCCAAATGGAACATTATTTCTCTCTCTACAACATTATAGATGACTTGGCCAAACTCCGGTATGGTGTTCTCCATCTAGATCAAGAACACAGGCAATGGTGGCAATGGAGAAAAACTTCCTGTCAAGGGTATATTGCCTGGACCCAATTTGTGACTGAGCTTTATGAACGCTTTGAAACTGACACCAACCATTTGTGCCGTTTGACAAAATTGAAGCAATCATGCACAGTAGAAGACTTCATAGCTGCATTTGAGCACCTGGATTTGCGAACATAGGGCATGACTAATGCTTTCTTTCGAGAGTGTTTTATCAGTGGCCTCAAGGAGGATATTCGGGCCCATGTCCTCATGGCTCGACCTACGACTTGGGTGGAGGCTACTAAAAAAGCTAAAGAAGCACAAAAAATTGTTTCCTCTCAAAACTGTAAGCCTTCCTTTATCCCTCACCCTAAACCAATAAACCCCACTACTCGCTCCACCCCATTAAAGATCCAAAAATTGACCAGGGCTGAAATGGCTGAATGCCAACTCAAAGGCCTCTATTATAATTGTGATGACAAATATTTCCCTGACCACAAATGTAAGGAACAAAATCTTTTTATGGCCATATATGAGGATATTCTAGAAGAGGATGTTGACACTTCCCTTGTGCCTGAGTCACCAGAAATCACTGACATAAACCCTCCCTCCAACCCTCTTGAAGTGGAACCGATAATTTCCCTCAATGCTCTCATCGGCTTCTCTGCCCCCCAAACCATCAAGTTAATCGGTTACATCAAGCACCGAAAGGTCATCATTCTGGTTGATAGTGGCAACACCCACAATTTTATTCATCGCCACATTGCCCAAAAAACCCATTGCTACATCCATGTTGTCAACAATTTCCAAATCATGATTGCCAATGGTGGTTCTATGAAATGTGGCGGGCGCTGTGAAAATGTGCGTCTCCAAATCAGTGACTACCACCTAAAATCCCATATGTTTTCTATTGAAATGGGCAGTTGCGACATTGTGTTGGGTGCAGACTGGCTAAGGACTTTGGGTCCCATTCTCATGGATTTTCAGAACTTAACCAAAATTCAACCAAGGAGGCCACCAATATAAATTCCAAGGCATCACTGCTGGTTCACTTGAGGTCATCAATTCTCATCGCATGGAAAAACTGCTCAAAAAAGGTCATTCTGGTGTCATTGCCCAACTCCACGCCATACAAGCCACAAAGACACCCCCAGTGCCCCAATACCTCCAAGCCCTCCTTTCTAAACATAAAACAATATTTTCCACTCCCCAAGGACTCCCTCCTTCCCGCGGTGTTCATGATCATTCCATTCCCCTTGTCCCAAGAAGATTTCCCCCCAATTCTTTACCAAACTTGATCTTCACTCAGGCTATCACCAGATACATATGAAATAGGCCGACATTCCCAAGACTACCTTTTTCACTCATGAGGGACACTATGAGTTTTTGGTCATGCCCTTTGGTTTGTGTAATGCCCCCTCCACCTTCCATAGCCTCATGAACCATGTCTTCCACCCTTTTCTCCGTCATTTTGTCTTAGTTTTCTTTGATGATATCCTCATCTATAGAAAAACCTGGACAGACCATATTAATCACGTGGATCAAGTTCTCTGCCTACTCTCTCAGCACCGACTTTTCCTAAAACAATCAAAATGTGCTTTTGGTGCCTCAGAAGTAGAATACTTGGGTCATCTGGTGGGAAAGGATGGTGTCATGGTGGACCCGAAAACGATTGAAGCTATGAAATACTGGGTGCACCCAAAGACTCTCAAAAGTTTGCATGGATTTTTGGGCCTCACAGGGTATTATCGCAAGTTCATTAAGAACTACGGAAAGATTGCAACACCTCTCACGACTCTCCTCAAAAAGAACTCTTTCACTTGGACTCCAGTTGATGCTCAAGCTTTTCAAACCTTGAAGATGACCATGTGCACCACTCCGGTTCTGGCCCTTCTCGACTTCACAAAGACCTTTGTGTTGGAATGTGATGCCTCAGGTAAAGGAATCGACACTGTCCTTATGCAAGAGGTTTGACCTTTGGCCTTCACTAGCAAGCAACTGTCTAAAAGGAATATGGGCAAACCCATTTATCAAAAAGATATGTTAGTGATTTTGCATGCCATTGAGTTGTGGCGTCCTTATCTCTTGGGGAAACACTTCCAAATTAAGACCGACCATCAAAGCCTCAAGTAATTTTTGGAACAACACATTTCCTCCCAGGAACAACAAAAATGGGTGACTAAGCTCTTTGGATATGATTATGAGATCATTTACAAGAAGGGCAAAGACAATGTCGTGGTGGATGCACTGTCCCGAAAATATGAAGACGAAGGATCCCTTTTTTCTCTTTCCTTCATTGTACCCGATTGGCTCCAAGATGTGCGCCAGGAATGGCTTCAAGATCCCAAAAGTTCGCATCTGATCCAGCAACTACAGAACAAGGCTCCGGCTCCCCTAGGGTACTCCTGGCTCCAGGATGAGCTCGATATAAAGGTCGCTTGTATTTAAGTAAACAATCCAAGCTCAAATCCATGGTGCTTTCTAAGCTTCATGCTACACCCATAGTGGGGCACTCAAGGTTCACCAAAACATATGACCGAGTCAAACATTCTTTTTTCTGGGATGGTATGAAATAGGACATCCATAAGTTTATCGCTGAATGTGAGGTGTGTCAACACAACAAGGGAGAAACAATCAAATCTCTAGGAACCCTCCAACCACTTCTGATTCCCCCTGCTATTTGGAAGGATATTTCTATGGAATTTATTACAAGCTTACCCAAATTGGGGAATAAATCAGTCATAATGGTGGTGGTGGATCGCCTTTCCAAGTATGCTCATTTTTGCGCTCTTCACCACCCATTTACTACATCCATAGTGGCTCAAATTTTCATGGACCAGGTCTTCAAGCTTCATGGCATGCCACACTCTATTGTTTCTGATCGAGACCCAACTTTCACAAGCAATTTTTGGCAAGAACTGTTTAAGCTACAAGGCACACAATTGCATCTCAGCTTAACTTATCATCCCCAGACGGATGGTCAAACGAAAGTTTTCAACAAGTGTTTGGAAACATATTTGAGGTGCTTTGCCTCTGAAAAAAAACACCAGTGGGCTCAATGGTTAGCCCTCACCGAATGGTGGTACAACACTACATACCATACAACCACTCGCATGACTCCTTTTGAAGCGGTATATGGATAGAAGCCACCTTCAGTTCTCTCATACTTACCGGGTACCTCGAAGGTCCAGGCGGTTGACAAAACACTTATAGTTCGAGAAGATATCATTCGTACCCTTAAAGAGAACTTGGTCATGGCACACAATAGAATGAAGCAGCAAACATATCAAGGTTGCTCTGAACATCAATTTGCAGAAGGGGATCAGGTGTTTCTGTGACTGCAACCATATAAGAAAACTTCCCTCAAGGCCGAGCATTGTCAGAAGCTAGCACCCAAATTTTATGGCCCTTACACATTTCTTAAGCGTGTGGGAAAAGTCACATATTAGTTAGCTCTGCCTAGTCAGTCGAAGCTACATCTTGTTTTTCATGTTTCATGCTTGAAGAAGGTGATTGGAACCGGGTGCCAAATTCAAACCAACCTTCCAGAGTTAGTTGAAGAAGGATCCATTTGGATACAACCAGAAGTAGTTTTGGACCAGCGTGAGCATCGCCTGTGTCAGAGAACCATCAAGGAAGTGCTAGTACAGTGGAAAGATATGACTCCAGCAGATGCCACTTGGGAACCAACTACCATTCTACAGTAGTTTCCACATCTCAATCCTTGAAGACAAGGCTATTTTTTAAGGGGGCCGACATGTTAAGGTCCTAACCCACACATAGGTATATCAATGTATTCAGATGTAATAAAGGTCAATATTAATAAGGCCTTTCAATAAAATAGAATAAGGCAGATGTAAGAAGACCTAATAGAAGCTTCCGCTTCTAGAAGGATCTTCCTCTAGATGCTTCTCTCAATAGACATATTTAGTATAAATAAGGGTCGAGCATATGAAAACCCTATCTTGGAGATTATTGTAATAGAGCACTGCTCGATTGGAGGTTTCCCCCTCGAGGAGGCCTGTGAACATTGCTTTCTGAATCAAAGTACTATTTCTATTGCTATTCTTATATCATTTCTATGTTATTGTGAAGATTATGCTGGATATTTTACTATTATTCTACCATTTCTAGCATTTTATTTCTGTTCTGCATATTTTATATATCTGGTATCTTGCATACTTTAGAAGGACTAACTCTGAAGGTATTGTTGATCTTGTGACTGAGCCTAGGCTTTATTGTAAAAGAATAAGATATAGACATATGATAAGAGAACTAAATAATCAATTAGGGATTGAATTTGTGCAATATACAAGAATATTAATTGTTGATAATTTAAGTTCCCTAAGTTAAATACAAATTACTACTCCTTGGTTGACTTATTTCTATAAACCATTTTATTTCACTAACATTGTAGTTCAACCTCATGATTTTCCTACTTCATTGGAAAAAAATGCTGGCTTTTCCTAGTGATAATTCTATTGGTCCTAAATAACATTGAGACACTTTTATGGATTATGTTAGAAGTCTTTTATAAATTTTTTTCTTCATAATCGAAGAATGACTCTAGAAATCAATTTCTTCTATTTCCTAATAATAACATAAATTCATTTGATGCTTGTAGAAATGGTTTCTTTGATAGATGGATGGAAATAAAAGATAGTATATTTACTTTGAATCATTTGAATAATATAAAAAGAATTGAAAATGAGATTGTGGATGAATTTAATCTTATATTTGATATATTTGTTCAAGACATCCATCAAACTCATTAGCATAACCCAACCTCCATTTTTGTGAGGTTCCTCCCTACATGGCCTTGAAATTTATCCTATTGTAAATATTGTACACACATTTAGTTGTCGATGTAAAATTTATATTCTTTCAAGTGTATTTCAAATTGTTATGACCTAGGGGGGGGATATATAGGGTTAAATGTATATTATATGACCCCAAGGGGCAGCATATATGGGGCTAAATGTACATGCAATGTGTAAATATATATTTAATAGGGTTATCCTAATAGTAAAGGGGCCTCATGTGTAGGTCTGAATAGGTATATATAGAGATCATGCATTCATTATTGAGGATATGTGAATTGTGATGCATGAATGTAATTGTGTATTTGGTGGAGGTTCTGCTATTATTTAAGGAGTTATTGTATAACATATCTATCTTGGATTTGTACTCTATATTCACATTCTGTACATGGTGTGTTCTTCTATTCTAATATGATATTTTAAGCACTTGGTTCATAACATTTGGTATCAGAGCATCAATCCTAACGTTGTTTTATTCTCCAAGCAGGTCATCTTAGCATTTTTACTATAACTTTTTTCTAGGACGATTCAAACAAAAAAAAATGTTAGTTATTTATAATACATATCAAGGTATCCGTAGTACAAATTTTAGCATCCGGGTCATTATAATTTTAGAGATACAACCTATGGAAGATAGGCTTTTTGACTCATCCTGAATTAAATTTTAAATGAGTTATCTTGGGATCTTAGATGTAACTTTTTTTCATGGATGATTCATATAGAGAATCTTGGAGGTTATTTATCATAAATATCAATGTGTATTTGATAAAAAAATTATCTTTTGGTTCGTTATACATTCATAATATACCCCGTGGAAGATAAGAATTTTGGACTAGTCATATAACTAGTCTCAAGCAGGTGTTCCGGGTAAAAAAGTCATATCTTCTTCAAAGATGATCCAAATTCAGTGAGACTAGTTGTATTTGAATGAGGAAAGTCAATAATAGTTTTGGTGCAGTTTTCATAATCATGTATTAAATATTGGACACTTGGAAGTCAATAGAAGTTCTCTTTGTAGGAAAGGAAAAAAATCAACAAGGTTTTGGAAAGTTACCATAACTTTCATTTGGCACATAAAATTTTGGTCAGATCTATGGAAATGAAGAGAATACATACTAGAGTACTAAAATTTGAAATTTTAGACTTAGAGGGTCCTAAATTTTAGAAATACATTAGAATGAAGGTTGACTAGAAGGAAAAACCCCAAATCAGGGTTTCAAAGGTATGCTCACTTAAAGCTATCATCAATTTTGATTGGAATGTCTGATTGAGTTGGTTCAAAAGCCATTGGAAAGAGAAAACATAGAGGAGTCTATTGGAACAAGGATTATAACTATTTGAGATCATTTTTTTTTTGTTTTCTAGTTTGTCCGTGACCTGCAGGAGTAGCCTATGGCTCAGAAACCATGACTCAGGGGAATCTAAGCCGTAAAAATCACCCAGGGATCACACCCGGCCTGAGCCACACCAACCCTTAACATGGATAGATTTTTTTTCCCTGCAGGTTTCGAACCAGTGAATTTAACATCAAGGAGTGCCTTAACAACACACTCCATCATCGATTGTCCTACATCTCGGGAACTGATTATTCAAGATCATTATTCCTAATATATTGAGGTTTTAATTTAAGGTTTGGGTTAGACCTCAATTAAGAATCAATGGAAATACCTTACTTTAGTGGAAATGAATATGAAGATGAAATAAATATTATGGAATGGTTGACGATAGTAAATAAATATGGCATAAATGATTTAATAACAATAACTTTTTTTTTTTGGTGAAGCTTGTAATAAGTGGTGGATGAGTATTGATCATGATACTAGGCTGAACATTACATGGAAAAAATTTGAAGAACGATTCTCAAATAAATGGATTAAAGATACAAAAATGGATGCAATGTATAAAATTCAATAGGAGTTAAAAGAAGAAAAACAAGAGATCAATAAGAATGGTGATGAATTATTTAAGATATGTGACCTTTAATGAAGTACTTGTAAAACAAGTTCAAAAATTAAAACATGGAATGAGTAGTAAAGGGAAGTGGGAAAAGGATGAGGCAATGGAAGAATTGAAAAATAAATATGCATATTATGAAACCATAATAAAATAACATTGAATGAGGTTAAGATATCGAAAGAATAAAAGAAGAGTTGTCAAAATTAATAAAAATAAAGGATATTAGATAAATAATCTACCAAAAGAATTAAAGGGGGAATTTTCAATAAGGTTGAGGAATCCATAAATATTGATGAGGTAAAATTAAAAATGCAATCAATAATTGAAGAAGCATGTCAAAATTTGATAGATGGGGTCATGTTGTAGCTTCAAAAGGAGAAAGAACACAACATTCAAGAAGGTCACCAAAATAAATTTAAAGAAGTAGAACTCCATATAGAGGGTGTACATGCCAAATGAGATGGTATTATCTCAAAGGATAGAGTAATCAAATACCAATAAAAGAGGATTGAGGATGCCATTGTCTATGAAAATAACATAGACAAAATGGGTGTTTTTCAAGGAATAAAAGAAGGTGGATATCAACATTATCAAGGACGAATATGGAATAATCATAAATATTCATGGAACAAGGCATCAAAAAAATTTGTTCAACAATATATTATCATAGAACAAAATCTACTACAAATTGGAGAAGCTTCAACAACAATACATGGAATCAAGGGAAATAAAATTATGCAACAACTATCCACCAAGGATTATGAAAAAAAAAAATTGATTTTGGATGGATGGATCATTATAAAATGAAAGAAGAAAGAAAGAACATAAGAAAACCATATTACTTGGTTTCATCACATGTGAGGCCTTTAATTGCAAATCTTCGAGGAATTTTTTTTTTGAAGGAGGGTACTATGTTATGACCCAAAGGGGGCATATATAGGGTTAATTGTATATGATATGACCCCAAGGGGGGGAATATATGGGGATAAATGTACATGTAATGTGTAAATATATATGTAATAGGGTCATACTAATAGTAAACGGGGCCTCATGTGTACATGTGAATATGTATATATATAGAGATCATGTATTCATTATTGAGGAGACATGAATAGTGATGTATGAGTGCAATTGTGTATTTGGAGGAGGTTCTCCTATTATTTAAGGAGTTATTGTATAAATTATCTATCTTGGAATTGTGCTCCACATTCATATTTTGTACATGGTGTGTACTTCTGTTTTGATATGATATTTTAAGCATTTGGTTCATAACAAAAATATCTTTCACATGTAAATGCTCTGGTTGATATTGTGAATTTATGTCTATAAGGAAAAAATAAGTATGCTTAAAATAACGCTTGATATATTCTAATTCCTAAAATTGGTAAGAATCCCTAAGATTCTTAACCATAATGAATGAACCAAACAATGATTTTGACAATTTTATCTCAATATTCACAATATTCACAATTAATAAAATAACTTCAAGTTCTGGTTGATTTAGTCCCAACTGAGTCAAGAAGTTGACCCCTTTTCCAAACTTCCCCAAACTGAATGTTCTTCCTCCTAGCTAGCTAGAAATAACCTCTTTGGTTCCCTAGCTTCAAGAAATCCTTGTGGTTTCTTGGCTCCCCAGCTCAAAATTCCCAACAATAAGCCCAACCTTGTATAAATCCAAATTTCCAGAAACCAGGTTCTTTCCTTCAAAACAATTTCTCCTCTCTCAAAAAGACCCCCTCCAATATGAATTTTTTTCCCTTATACCCCCGTTCACTTCCTTCATTTCCTCGAAGGCTCTCTCTTGACATGCCTTATCCCTCAACTTTCATTCTCCCTCATAAATTCTCTATCTCCCCCTGTCCTTTCCAACCATACACAATCACCCACATTCCTAAAAAAGATTATTTCATTTATTTAATTATATTATTTTATCCACTAATTAAATCATAATTATATCTAACTTAATCAATTAATATAATTTACTTAATTACTTTAATTAACTTCATTACATTAATGAATTTAATTACATTACTTTTTTTTTTGTTAATTAAATCCATTTGGGGAAATATGTATGCTTACCCTTCAAGAAACTTCATCCTAATGGTATGGGCATTTACACTATAAGGATAATAATAACAAGTTTCATACACCTAGATCAGATAAGAAACTTCATTAATTTAATACATTCATAAATACTAGTGTATATGTGCAAGGCATGTATGCGTAGGTGGAACATACATAGCTCATGTGCATACTAATGACAATAATCAACACATCTAATGCAATTCATGTATGCTTCTAATCCAGTCAACAATGCAATTAATTTCATAATGAATAAACCAACCATTTACAATATTAACATAATCCTTCAATTATAACAGTTTATCACAAAGCAACATTTACCCAGATAATTGTAATTCAGTTAATAATTTTCTATTAAAGAATAGAGAGTAAGTCAAACACCTATTCTATAATATTAAAACCCCACACACTCTCAGCTACTTCTATCACTTTTCCTCCTTAACCTACTTCCGTCTTCCATCTCTATTATTCCTTTGTTGGACTATCCTAGAGCATCAACTATATTGACCTAAATCTAGATAGAGACCATAATAAGAAGTGTCAATTACCTTGACCAAGTTTCCCTAGTAGGAAACTGGCGGTCATCATCAAACTAGGGAAACGACCCTATAAATTGAATCTTAAACAACCCTATAAATTGAGGCAACAACTTTGTCCCTTTCCCAAATTGAATGGTACTCTTATTAGGAATGATACGAATGAAAACATGATCTCCTACTTCATAACTTCGGTCAATCATATGTGCATCAACATAAATTTTCTATCTATGATGTACCTCCTTTAATCATTGTGTAATATGAATCACCTACTCCTCCATATATTGATTCAATTATGTCCCTACTGTCACTCAGTATTCTAACCTTTCCCAACTAAATGGTGTCGTGCATGGCCTTCCATATAGATCTTGATAAGGTTACATTCCAATTCAGTTGTGAAAACTGTTATTATAGGAAAAATATATCAAATGTAAGTACTTCTCCCAATGGGCTTGATTATCCAAAACATACATCCTAAGCATGTCTTCCATAACCTGATTTACTCTTTCAATAGACTCATCTATGTCAAGATGATATATTGTGCTCAAGTTCAACTGAGTCCCTAATTATGACTGCAAACTTGTCCAAAACCTAGCTGTAAATTGAGAATCTCTATATGGAATGATATTCTTTGGTAACCCATGTAGATAGATAAATTCACTTATAAAAATGTGTGCCACATTAGTGACATCATAAGTATCCACGAATGGTATAAAATGAGAAATTTTGGTCAACTTATCAACCAAAATTGTTCTTGTGGGATGTGAGTGGAAATCCCACAATGAAATCCATAGAAATGACTTCCCATTTGGACATAGGAACATCATGCAATTGTATGAGACCTATCGAGTGGTGATGATAAACCTTCACTTGTTGAAACTTAAGACACTTAGTGATGAAATGGACTACATAATGCTTTATTCCTGCCCAAAAGAAAATCTTTTTCATGTTTTCATACATTTTCTTCACACCAGGATGCACATAGTAAAGCACTCTATGGAATTCCTTGAGTATAATGCTTCAAATATCCCCACCCTCAGGGATGTACTTCCTTCTCTAGTATCTTAACAAACCATATTATTCTACGCCATGTCCTTCAAACTTTGAATTTAACTGCCTCCCACTCTAGAGGGAGGAAGTAAAATTTACATACCAACTATCTCCAAGAAGTTGTCTCGACACTTGCTCCCTCAAATTGACCTTTAAGGGAAGCAAGGAGAATATTTATGGCCTTCTACTTAGGGAATTTGCAACCACATTATCCTTTCCCTTGATGTATGAAATTAAAAAATCATACTCATTCATAAAATCACTCCATTACCTTTGCCTAGCAATGAGATCCCTTTGAGTGAAGAGATGTTTTAAGATTTCATGGTTCGTTTTGAGCTCAAAGATTCACCCCACTAGATGGTCCCTCTAAAGCTTAAGAGATAACATTACAACTACCAAATCTAAATCATGGGTAACATGAATCTACTCATGTTCCTTCCTTGACGCATATGCTATCAATCCCACATATTGCATTAACACAACCCCCAATCCTTTATTTTAGGCATCCGTGCAGACTGTGAATTCTTTATCCATATTAGGAACTCTTAGAATTGTCACATTGGTTAGTAATCTCTTAAGCTCGATGAATGTAATGTCTCATTCATCCATCCACTCATACCTAACTCCCTTGTTTTTCAATATGGTGATGGGTTTTTCAATATTTGAGAATCATTCCACAAACCTTCAGTAATAACTAACTATCCCCATAAATCTTCTCACTTCATGAGCATTTTTTAACATTGTCCAATCCATTATGGCCTTCACCTTTTCCTGTCCATTGAAATTCCTTCTCTAGAAATGATATGACCAATATAGAGAATCTATTTCTAAAAGAAATATCATTTCAATAACTTTCCATACAACATGTTCTCTCTAATACATGAAAACACCACTTGCAAGTGTTCCTCATGTTCTCTTTCATTCTTGGAATAAATGAGAATATCATCTAGAAATATCTACACAAAATGGCCTAAGTATTTTCGAAATACACCATTCATGAGGCTCATGAATACTGCTGGTGCATTGGTAAAACCAAATGGAACCACTACAATGAAATAATAATGTCCAAACCAAGTTCAGAAGGTAGTTTTAGGAATGCCACCTTCACTAATACTTAAATGGTGATACCCTAATCAAGATCAATTTTTAGAAAACTGAAGCTCATTTCATTTAATCAAAGAGATCATTTATCTTTTGTATTGGAAACCTATTCTTCATTTTATTGTGATTCGAGTCCTTGTAATATATACATAGTCGTAAGGAATGATCCTTCTTATTGATAAATATTACTGCCCCCAAGGTGAAACACTAGGCCTTGTAAACCCTAAGTCTAGTAGCTCCTTCAACTACATCTGCAACTCACAAAATTACAAAGTTGTCATCCTATACAGTGTCTTGGAAATTGGCTCCACACTAGGCTTTAGATCGATTTTAAAATCAATATCCCTCTTAGGAGGTATCCCCGACAATTATTTTAGAAAAAACATCCTCAATTCTTATCAAACTATATATTGATCTAGGGAGGGTCTCTTCCCTTCATTTACTGCTTCAACTACATATAATTGACATCTTTTCCTCAAGCAAAGTTTAAATTTTAGTATTGAGATAAATCATAGAGACACCATCCTCTTGATACCATGGATATCTACTAGCCTTCCTCCATCATTTATGCAAAGCACCCTCTTCGTAAAACAATAGACTAGACCTCAATGAGATTCTATCCAGTCTGTCCCAATGATTAGATCATACATCCCTAGGGTAGAGATGTACACCTTAAACCTAGTAGTACACACTCCTAGGAATACAAAGAAATCCTTGATGTTAGGTACTACTGATTGATTTCCCCCCGAGGCCATCTTGGCTTGTTTAAAGTCATCGTGCTTGTAGGCTGCCAACCCACACTTTTCTAATGCACATGGTGAAATGAAACTATATGTAGCACTATAATCAAATAAAATTTTAACCTTGAAAATTTTTAGCATACCCGACGAATACTACACAATGGATTGATATTTTTCTTGGTGATTATTAACCACTGCATAAATCTGGTGGCTACTACTCACTCTTCCCATTGGGGAATTTACTTCTCTATGCACAATGCTTGATTGTGACTTTGGGATGTCATGTTGTTAATGATTTCCTTCACACCCCAACAAGTAATAGGATATGGAACCTACACATTTCTCTCTGTAGGTATATGAAATGATTTACTTCCCCTATAACCCCTACCCCAACTAATTTCTCCCATAAATGGTGTGGACTCTCCCACTGCAACCACTCTAGGTGAAACTCTATTACCATAAGGAGGTGGCCTAGAGATTTCTCCCCTACAGAAGTTCGTAGGGGCCTTCCCCATGAATCTAGGATACTGTGAAATAACTAATCTTATAACTATGTTTAAATCCATATTCTCTTTTGTGTAATGAGAATTTTCAACTACTTCAAATATTGATGAGGGTTTCCAAATTCACACCATGGCCCTTATCTTAGGGTTTAACCCATACAAAAAATGATCTTATTAACATTGATCGATACCCATGCATGAGATGTACTTGACTAGATCCATGAACTTGATTTCATACTCTTCCATGGTTTGGTTTCCCTGAATTAGAGCATTATCCTACCTATTGTTCCTCACAGTAAGAAGGAAAATATTTTCTTTGAAACATTTCCTCAAAAATATTCCAAGAAACAATATCTAGAGTAAGGTGCACCTACCTCTCCATACTACCCCATGAGTTTAGGGAACTATCTTAAAGATGAAAGATTCCTGTCTTGGACTTTGATGTGGAAGTATAATCCCTTAAGGAAAAACATATTTTCATTCCTTCTAGCCATGCTTCAAGACATTCACTTTCACGACCCCCAAAAAACTAAAGGAGTTTTATTTTCTATAGTTCTCTAGTGATGTCCTTTGGTGGAGGTCCTCTATATGAGTTCCTCAACCCTTATGGGTTACCCACTCTCGATGAAGTGGGATCCACTTCCACATCAAACTAGTGTCGTCCCTTTAATATCTCATTGATATCCTCCAAATAGTGCAATATGAGAGATATATCGGGTGATGGCGATGGTGGTGCCAACATTGGTAGTCCTTGCAATGATTCCCCCTAGCCCCAATTTCCTCAACTTCTAACCATCCTGAATAATTGAATTTTCATCACAACTGAATGCTTATTTAGAAAAGGGGTTAGGGAATTCTAGGTTTTACTCACACTTATACTTGAAAACATAGGGTTAGGCATAAGTTTCTATATACTTTATTGTAAACATGCATTAATCCCATAAGGTAAGTGTTGTAGGATAATTAGACCTTGTAGGAGTTAAATCCATTAGGCTCTCCCTAGACCTAATACAAAATATAGATACTAATGGTGGACCTTACTAAATCTAAATCGTACATGGAAATGACCATAAGTGAATGGAACAAATAGGCTTACCTGATCATCTGATGGTTGTCCCTGCATGCTCCTTTTTTGTTTTCTTTCCCAAAGATGTCCTTCACTCTTATCAATGTGGATATGGACACATGAAAACACAAACAAAATCCTTTTACAATATCAAACATATCATGTCTAGATTTATTATAGATCTAATGATATAATATGAAAATCCTAATTCTCTTCAAATATCATGATAATCATACACAATCAAATAAGGGGGAAAGTCACGTGCATCTTCTATTGATAAAATGAAAGTAATTTGAAACTTACAATCTCATAGCCTGATGAAGTTCTATCCAAACTCCTTACCCAAGCTCCGTGATTAATCCAACAATATAAACCTACTTTCTCTTTTCCTCCTCCTTTTTCCCATGATAGACCCTCAATATATAGGATAATGGAGATAATATGAAGGATAAGTCTTAGGCACTCAAGGTAGAAGGATTCTCGAGGTCGAATTATGAAAAATCTAAGCTTTCATCCCATCCCTTGGTAACTAATTCTAATTGAGGACTAAGAAAACTAGTCGCACTTTGCATTCTTGCAAGGTGCGACCAGTCGCTCCTTGCAAAAGGACCGGAGGTGACCATCAATTTTTTTCACAGGCTATAAAGGGACAACATGCCACCAAGTAGAAAGGTGGTGTATACTCAAGGGAAACATAGAATACTTCAATGTCTCAAATTACTAACCTCTAGATGATTCCTATCAGGTGATCAGGTGGAAAATAATGGTATAATAGTAAGTGGCTACTGGTCGGGGTCAAAATTCTCTAATGTTGGTAACTTCGTCCAGGTATCCTAATATCTCTCTTACCTTGCTAGCTATACTAGCGCTAAATTGTACTTTCCAATTACCCTACCTTACACCTTTGGCATGCATTAAATTCTTCCACCATTAAGGCCCCTTATAATCCCTAAAATGCTAATTTATTAGGTAACATTATAAGGTTATAATTTAATGATATTAATTTAAATTAAAGCTAATTAAGGTTATAATTTAATGATATTGATTTAAATTAATTTAATTTAAATCCAATTATATACTTGATTAACATCACTGTGGATATAATTCTAAGGCTCTCTATATATAAATAAATAACCATAACCATACATAATATATATATTTAACCATATATAATATCAAAATTTATACATAATATAATTTACAATTCTAATTATATTATGATATATACACACACACACACACACACACACACACACACACACACACACAACAAAATGAAATAAAAAGATATTAAAACAAAGTTAATTAACTAAAATAACATAAATAATAATAACCCCAGATGGGGTGCCACTTGTTCCACATGAAAACCATTGATATAATGCATACACCTATCGCCATCCTCTCATTCTTCAATCCAATGTGCAACATTAATGAAGAGGCATTCAATGCAATCTTGGACCACATGGGAAACTTAATGTTATGGTTTTCAATGGCGAGGAATTTCATTTGTGTAGGTACAATGGAGTTGAGAACAGTCAAATAAAGATTAAAAACAACTTCAATAGCTTGTCCAGGTAATATTTCTTCATTTTTGTTTATGGTTCACACACTATATCTCATCCTTGTTTCGTTCGATGGTCTTGCTCCCTCCTCTATGATGCTAGTTGTTTTTAAACCTCTGGCTCATTTGAACCCCTCCCTCTGGTTCTATGGTCTCTTCTTTTCTGCCATGCAGAGGGAGCGAGGTAGTACCAAGTGTGTCCCAAACTATTACTGTTATTTATCCAGCTGTAATCAACCTGTTCCCTCTTTACACAGTGCACATCCTTCCCCTGACTTGCCTCCTCCCCCTGCTTCTCCCTCTGTTGAGTTTCCTCCCATTGCTCATCATTGGGATGTAAATAAATTATTGGGGTCATATCCTAGTGGAGGAGGAATTCCCCCTTGTCCCACCCCAAATTATCGTCGAGCCATCGGAGCTGGCTCTTGTGGAAACTCAAATTTTTCCAGGCATTTCCAATATTGAGGGTGATGGTTTTCCAATCCAGTCACATGAAGAGTAATGGAGTTTCCTTGATATTGAGGACATGGATCCCATGAACATTGAAGAAAAACTCATTCTACTACATGTTTGGACACATTAACTGCTTAAAAATATCCAACGTAGTTTGAGATGGCTCCCCTATGTGGCTTCTCTATTGAACAATTGAAACTCATTTTTGACATGCACTAAGATGTGTTCCAACTTGTTCGCCAAGGTATCCTCGATCATAGGTTGGATTCACTCTTTGATTCTCTTTTAGGAGAGATTGTAAACCGATGCTACACCACCTACTTCCAAACCTTCATCATCACTCCATCTTGGCCACATTCTGCTCCAGATGATGGAAGTGACAACGCTTTCGGTGTATGAAGTTTTTTTGTCTCAACTTTTACTTTTTTCTGCTATGATAGACACATATTTCTATTGGCCCTCAAGCCCATTTTTTAATATCTCAAATTACTTTCACATTTCAGTTATTGAAAATAGAAGAGTCATGGACATCTTTTCCTAGACCTAGGTCTGGTATTGGTTTCCATTTTTGGCAGGATTAGCGTCAGACACTTTATCATTTGTATGGTTTTTAGACTTTTGAGGTAATATCAACTTTTTATTTAAAAAAAACATAAATAATA
>ML786654.1:271939-301035 GCA_009831015.1 Picea engelmannii | reverse complement strand
ACTTGAGGATCCTATTAGAATTATGACTTCAAAACATAAGCCAAAATTTAAGCATAGTTAAGGTAATGAGTATATAAATTTAATTTTTTAATTTTCCAGAAGTTAATAAGTTCACAAATTCAACTTTTTTTTAATCGATATTTTTAAAGTAATTTGAGAAGAATTTTGTGGGAAGTTATTGTTCTACATGGGAATTTTAACTATGAAAGTTTTCTCTTAATAATTTTCGTCTATTTTAAGACTAATGTAACTAAATTTAGAAATTTTTGAGTGTAAATTAAGTTGGAACTTTTTATTAGGATATTTAAGGAGGTGGGAGTTACTTAAGATAAACTTGGTCTAATGTGTCTTTAGGTAAAGTGCGTTTCTTTAATGTGTTTTTTTAGTGTACTTCTTAGTATGCATTTGTGATTATGTAATGTGCCAATCACACTACATTCTAGAGATAAAGTGGTTTTAGTTCTTATTCTCCTCGATACCAATGATTTTATTGATATGTGGCTTAACACCAGATTGATCCATAATATATATTTAAAGAGCATGGAGGGTCGTTTACTAATGATCAATTTTACTGTAATGTTCCCATTGTTGGATTCCATTATGTTACAGTTTGGGATGCTTGCCAGAGTGGTCAATTAGAGGTGATAGTGAGATCAGGAAGTTTTGAGGATTTTTGTGGGGCCTGACTTACATTATTCATCATATTTAATCATCAGGATCCATTACACATAACTTGTCCTTGGTTGCGTTGCATTCCAACGATTCTTGTAAAATAGGATTAGTATGGGGCATATTTGAATTAACTACACTAAAGGTATTATTTGGAGACTGTTTCTTGGAGAAATGCATTAGTGTAATAGTTCATTGGAACCGAGAGGAAAATTTCTAAAGGTTTAGATGATAAAAAGTGACTTTGAGTGGCCATAAGTGCTTTAAATTCAAATAAGTGATTTTTTGGAGCAAAAAGGGTTATTAAATTAATAAAGCGATTTTATGAGAAAAATTTTAAAGATGAATTAAAATTCACTTAGAAGAAAAAGGTGAAAGAGGGTATAAATGAGAGATATGAGCTCATATTCTCTCATTATGTTGATTGATTTTTTATGTCTGGCCTCTTGGCTAGAGAACTTAAGATACTTTAGGGTTTTGACTAAATAAACCCTAGAGATCAGCAAGGGAGTGAAATATTTTTTTGTTCCTGATCCAAGCTTGGCCAAGGTGGTGAAAGATTCCACCCTCACAATTCTGTTTAGTTTCAGAACAATTTCAGTAGTGTATGTGGAGGTAGGGGTGAAAATATGAGTTTTCTATAGAACTGGGGCACATGTCTAGGAAAGAAGAGTTCATTGGGGCTTGAGGACACTGGATCTGGAGGAGATCTCACTTTAGAGGTATTTGTTATCACTAGGGCACGTTTTCTCATTAGTCTTGGAAGCATTTTCTCTACATATTTGTTTATTATTGTACCTAGGAGAATTTCTGAAGGAGGGTGCATTGGTTCTTGGTGATACAGTGAGTTGGAGGGTCAAATCTCTTGTTACAGCTAATGGATCTCTGTTATAGCAAGATTTGCCTCACCATTGCTATCTTGCACAGAGGTCCTTTTTCCATTTCCCTATGCAGACTTATCAACCCCTTTTTAATAAATCCAAAGCCAAAAATATATATTTTTCCACATATACACTCCCTAACTGCTTTGCAAGATGCGTATACATTTGCTGCTCCACTACATCTCGCGTATATCAGGATTTGTGCCAGAAAATACAAAATGAGTTCGGGTTTCCATGTCATGACAGAAGATCTCTGATCTTTGGCCTTCCATATATTGGAAACGTTCTGACTCGGCCCTTCAGTTGCATTATAAAGGCTATACGAGCACAATTTTGAACTATGGAAAAGGAGGAGAAAACAATCAACTTTGAGAGCAAAGTTACTCTAGAGAAATTACTTCATATTGAGTCTGCATCCCTTTGTCCCTCAAGTCTGAACACAGTGTTCAACCCCCAAGCTCTTTCCTTATTGTCGAGAGGACCTCATTACCTCTTTGCTATGAGCTTGCCTTTGGTGGAGGATTGAAGTGGTGGAGACCTAGTTGGAAGGAACTTGGTTTCTTGGTTTCGAACAGTGACGACACAGAAGTCTATAATGTTGATACTTTTGTTGATCAATTATTAATAGAAATACACCTTTCCCGTCCTATCGATATCTTGAAAATATATGATTATTATCCATGGGCATGTTTGTAATGTTTATTAATGGATTGTGCTATATGATGTGTTAACTCATTTTATATATTGTCACTATATACTTGCATTGCTTGTTTGTTGAGAACTTATTGCAGGTGTAAAGCTTTGGGTCAAAGTGCTCAACGATGGAACGACATAAAACGATTGGATCGAGGTAGGCTTTCTCCTCGTATTGCACATTAGTTTATATAGCACATGATGGAATTGAGTTGATTTTTGCAGTCATACATGTCTGTTGTGGTTTAACCTTGGCCATAGAGAGTTTTTCCCTTGTAACAGAATTGGCGACTCCACTGGGGATATGATCTTCCTTCTAAGGGTTGAAGTATTTTTTCTTCTTACATTGCTCTTTTTCCTTTGTGTTTCTTGTCATATCACAGTTGGACAGAGTCTGTTCACTTTGGCTCTGAGTTTTTCAGCCTTTTACCCTTGCCTAGCCTTGTTTTAAAAGATATACACCCTTTTTTCTCTGTCAACCGTGTATACACGCTTGATGTCCCACTGCAAGAGGCGTATATACACCCTTTTCTCTTGAACAATCACGCTACGACTTCCCCTTTCTTTCTTTCTTGGTTTAGTGACTGTTGGGTAGGTTTTGAGGATCACTGAGCCTTCTTAGGTCTCTATGGTGCCTGTTGAGATTATCTGGGATGACAGGAAACCTATTTGGAGTTGAATTTTTGGGCGAAGTCTTTCTCTTTGTTTTATATTTTTAATTTTTCCTTGGTTTCTGGGTTGTTTGCTTGGTTACTTGGTATTCTGCTTAAGTTATTGTTTTTATACATAGTAGAATTTATATATCAGGTTGCTTATCAGCCCATGCATTTTCTTTTTTAGTACATTGAAAATACAAAAAAATAGGCATTTTGCATTGGTTGGCATTTTTGTCTTTGAATCTTCATCATTAGCTTAGGATATTTAGCAAAAGATTGCATTTTACTTCTGAGTTGCAGAGTTAAAATTGAAGATTGCATTGTTTTTATTTAGCATATCATTCACTAAAAAGTTAAAGTTAGGCTTTGCATTATATCTATTTTTATTTTTATGCAGAGTCATAACACCATGAGTTTCATTTCCATACCTTTTTGAGTAATCACGGCCAATAAAATTTACGCTTTAAACTAAAATTGATTAGTCATGATTTTATTTTTTAGGGTGCACAAAATAGCCTAGGATTTAGTTCCTTGGAATAGGATTTTGTGAGTAAACTTCTCCAAGGAAATTAAATCAACATATGTCTAAGATAGGGAGTTGAGAAATCCATTGTATAATTGGTAATATCAGGAGGCTCCACTCACACTGGAGTTAATCACAAGGTCACGCGAAGTAAGTTGAAGGGATAACCCCTGGATACTCACCTAACGTCAGAGATATTTCTGTGGATTTATTCATATTTGGGGATCTTGCTAGTGCCCATACCTCTGTGAGAGGCGGTACTTTCAAGGTTTCATGCTTTTCTACCCTGCCCATACGGTGATATGGACTTACGACTACTCACCTGTGCATTGATTATACACTGGTTTATTAGTTTCTTGACTTAGGTATCTCATAGGTTACTTGCAGGGGTTATTCTGCTTGTACCCTGAGTCAGATAGGGGTCGGAAAACACACAACCTTTATGGAGGATTACCTCTCTGGAGGGATCTGACCAACTAGTTGTTAAGCCTACGAGGGCCCTTATAACTGATTATGTTACCTCCAAACTTTAGCAGGGAGTCTCAAGTCCCTCTTGGATGAGACATACCTTCTTTAGCGAGGGAGGCCACTCAACCAATTTAGCCCGTTTACATGCATGTTGGTCGTTTGACTTTTTGGTATGCTCTTTGATTACTAGTTGGCCTTAGGAGTCTATGCTAAGTTTTCATTATTATGGATAGTGGAGTTCCTTTTTCTCCCTCATTTACTGCTACCACCCCCATGATGTCCACTCATTTAATGGGGGCAGATTCTTCCACTTCGCATTATGGTATGCAGAATTATAATACTCAGTCAATGCCTTGGGTTTCTAATCATTTTTCTCATGGTATGTATGATATGTCTTCGCACTTGCCATCCTTTGTCTCACCTCCTTATGCAAATACAAGTTTTGGGTTTGGGGGTATGATGCCTCCTTCTTATCCCTCTCCATTTGGTGGGAGTCATATCCTTCAAACACTTCTTATGGTAGGAGGTTGGAATCTTCCTTCCTATGAGTCCACTATGAGAGAGGTAAATACCCAATTAAGAAATCATTCTACTTATTACACTCCATCCACCTATCCTTCTTTCGTTATGTTGGTTCCTATGAACACTTTTCCCATGGAAGACCTCCATCTTTCCTCTGGTGTTTCATCCGGGGGAAGTTATTTTTATAGTATGGGAAAACCCCCTCATGAAGTTCCTTCATCTGGGGGCAACATATATCCTCACATGAGTAACCCTTGTCACGTCGCTTTCTCTTCGCAAGAAGCTTCCTCAGTGTCGATGCCCTTACAACACTTTATGAATTAGTATGGAGGAGGATACTATCTTGATGGATATGGATAGGGTGTAAACTAGGATCCTTCCTGGCCTGCAATTTCTCAAAACCAATCTTTCCTTGGACCTTGGACTCAAATGCCACAATTCACCACCGCCACAAGTCCAGTCACTGCATGTCATACTGGAATTATATCACCAACCTCTGCTAGTCATGTTGGATATTGGTCGACAACCTCTGTGAATCATGTTGAAGACCTGCAACCAGCCACTACAAGTCATGTTGGGGGCACAAGTCTAGTCACTGTGTGTCATATTGACATTATATCACCAACCTCTTCTAGTCATGTTGGAGATTGGTCAACAATCTCTATGAGTCATGTTGAAGACCTGCAACCAGCCGCTGCAAGTCATGCTGGGGGCACAAGTCTAGTCATTGCTAGTCACTCTGCATATTCATCACCAACCTCTACTAGTCATGTTGGAGATTCATCACCAACCTCTGCTAGTCATGTTGGAGATTCATCACCACCCTCTGCTAGTCATGTTGAAGATTTTCTACCAGCCTCTGCAAGTCATGCTGGGAGCATGTCACTAGCCACTGCAAGTCATGCTGGGGGCATTCATATGATTGAGAATCCTAGACGTCTCAGACATATGCCTAGATTCCTTTGCAGGACTTGTGAAGGAAGTCACCTTACTCATTTGTGTCATGTTACTGTTGGGATACCGAAAGCATGGGGCTCACCTAAGGGCCCTTCGGGTTCTGAGGCATCTATGGTTTCACAACACTCTGTTCCTTCCTTGGTTGATACAACAGTCATGTCGATGCAATCTTTGACTGACACCCCTTTTCCTTTAGGAGTTGATGCGTCCTTTGACCTTGTTGTCTCACATCCCGTTCAACCTATGGTCGTGTCGATGCAATCTTTGACCAACACCTCTCCTATGTTCGGGGGTGATGCGTCTCTTGACCTTGTTATCTCGCATCTTGTTCAACCAATGGTCATGTCGATGCAATATTCGACCGACAACACTCTTGTTTTTTGGGGTGATGCACCTCTTGACCTTCTTATCTCACATCCTATTCAACCAATGGCTGAGGAAGTGGTCGTATCGATGGAATATTCAATCAACCCCACTCTTCTCTTGGAGAGTGACAAGTCTAAGGAAGTGGTTGCGCCAATGCAATTTTTGGTTGATCCCACTCTTTTAGTTTTGGTTCTATACTTCTATGCCACATCCTTAGCATCTCTATCACTTCACCTTTTGAACAAGAGAGAGTTTTACTCTTCCTAATTTCTCTCCCTCCAAGTCCTGACGAGGTTCCCTTTGATTGGGATGGTCTTATGGGGCATCCAATGCCTCCTCCTATGTTTTTTCCAAGAAGAGACATTACCTGATATAACATGGAGACGATGGCCTCCATTAGCACTTTTCCCTCCTCGACTTGGAGAGCTTTGGGTCTTCCCAAGCTTGTGTCAATTCTTCGAAAGATACTGACATCCCACAGAAGGTCCGCATAGGATCCTTGGCCTCCCCCATGACTTTCTGCCTATAATCTCCCAATGAATCCAAGTTAAGCCCTTTTTCGACTTGTTCAAAAAGCGAAAAGATTGTCAAGCGATTTGTTCCTTTCACACTCATTAATTTGGATTTGAAAGGTTGTGAGTCTCAGTTAAGCTCTTTTCCAACTCACTATCAAAAATCAAAAAAATTGCCGAGTGATTTGTCCCTTTCACATTCGTTAAAATTGGATTTGAAAGATCATGAGTCTTAGTTAAGCTCTTTTCCCACTCACTATCAAAAATGGAAAAGATCGTTGAGTGAACTTGTCTTTTTCACACTTGTAAATTGGATTTGAAAAGACGTCTATTTGGCACAAGTTTACCCCTTTTTCACACCAAGTAGACTAAAAGATATAAAAAAGGACATTTTTTGGCATTAAATTGTGATTACATCTCATGCCCTAGCTTGCAGTATTGAGCCTTTAGCCAGTTCTCTCTTTGCATTATAAACCATGGGCCAAGAAATTTGTATCCTCAACCAAGCAGAGACTTTTTTATATCCTTCACAACTTGACACCCTATACCCTGGAGGGAACATCACCCTGAGTGTCCATCTTCTGCATGCATTTCCTTTCATTGAGCATAGGTACATTTCACTGCTGGAACTAGTTTTGCTTACTTGCGACACTCGTTCCCTCCTCTATATCATAGAATTCACTTATTATGAAAAAAAGAAAAAGATGGGCAGGAAGGGAGTACTATATTGTAATTGGCAGCAGTCGTGTCGCCTTTCAACATAGCACAAAGTTATTGAGTCCTTGCATCATCATAATTTTGGGTTTAGCATGGCCTCAGGAACATGATCTCGTTACAGAATTTTCTCTATCGACTAGTTAATCTTCCAGTCACTATAGAGAACATTATGGATGCCTCCTACATCTAGTTGTCACATCATTAAGTCTATGCTTCTGAAGTCCACCGTATGTCTCATGCTCTTGTTCAAAGGAAGTCTATCAACCTGTGTCGGCCACTCCTCATAAATCTTAACTTTGGATATCGTCCATACCCTCAATTTGTATCAGAATCACATGATACTTTGGTCTTATGATGCACCCTGGCCCTACTTTCATCATTGATAGATCACCTTGAACCCAAAAATCAACATTTCATCACGGGTCGTTGACTGGGTGGTTTCCCTTGTGTTCAAAGGCAAGACATCTATTCAAACTTTGGGATTTATGCAGTGTCTTGGATGTCATTAACCTTATTGGTGGTTTCCTCACCTTTGTCAATAGTTTTCATCGTTGGCTACTATTCAAAGGGTCTTTTTTGTGTATTGCTTGCATTTGGCACATGTGAAAGATGCACAGGGTCATTGGTTCATGAACATGTTCTTCGTCCGATCTCCACCAAATCATGAAGCTCCTTCTTTGTTCCTCGTGCTGACTGATGAGAGATGCATTAATGCTCTCCTTTTAGTGGGTCTCTTTCCATCCAATTCAACTCATGTATTCTAGATACGAGACCTAGAGTTTTATGAGTACCTTGAGGTTTGCAGTCATTAGTGGCAGGCTCTCTCGCCATTGATAGATGGGAATACATCAATGTCTCCTAATCAATGGATCTCTCAAGTGTTCGACACCAGATCCTTTATTCACATTTGTAGAGATGTACTTAGTGCCTTGATACCTACTTTCATCATTGATAGGTTGTCTCGTGTTTGTTAACAGTATACCTCAATGATCAGTAATCAAACGATGTCTCATCGTGTTCGACCTCAACTCATTTATTCACATGATGTAGACTTGCACCATTGGCAGATAGTGTAGAAGACTTGAAGACATCACTTTGTGGACATAGCTTTCATGATCTATTGCTTCCATTTCATTGGACCAGTACCTATTTGACTTCAACGATCATGGGAGATTAGATTGTACTCCATGGCATACAAATATCTTCAGATTGATTTTGAGACTAGTTTCACTCGGCCTTGTTCATGACTATAACAACTATTGGCATGTAACCGCATTTATACTTGCCTACTCATGGCCATGAACACTTGTTGGTATATTTTCCACATGGATCTGCATTGTATTCTTGGCATCCATGTATGCAAAGTCAGTACATAATGTAATGGGAAATTGAGTTTGTCCAGCTGGTTCTCTACCACTCCACTTCTGGGTTATTTATAATGTATTTCAGCCATCACAGATACTCCTCTGATCTCACACATTAGGGGGCATCTGTTATAGCAATATTTTCCTCACCATTGCTATCTTGCACAGAGGGAATTTTTCCATTTCCCTATGCAGACTTATCAACCCCTTTTTGATAAATCCAGAGCCAAAAATATATATTTTTCCACATATATGCTCCCTAACTTCTTTGCAAGATGCGTATACGCTTGCTACTCCACTACAGCTCGCATATATCAGGATTTGTGCCAGAAAATACAAAATGAGGTTGGGTTTCCATGTCATGATAGAAGGTCTCTGATCTTTGGCCTTCCATATACTGGAAACGTTCCAACTCATCCCTTCAGTTGCATTATGGAGGCTGTAAGACCACAATTTCGAGCTATGGAAAAGGAGGAGAACGCATTCAACTTTGAGAGCAAAGTTACTCTAGAGAAATTACTTCATATTGAGTCTGCATCCCTTTGTCCCTCAAGGCTGAACACAATGTTTAGCCCCCAAGCTCTTTCCTTATTTTTGAGAGGACCTCATTACCTCTTTTCTATGAGCTTGCCTTTGGTGGAGGATTGAAGTGGTGGAGACCCAGTTGGAAGGAACTTGGTTTCTTGGTTTCAAATCGTGCTGACACAGAAGTCTGTAATGTTGATACTTATATTGATCGATTATTAATAGAAATACTCATTTCCCATCCTATCGATATCTTGCAAATATATGATTATTATCCATGGGCATGTTTGTAATGTTTATTAATGGATTGTGCTATCTGATGTGTTAACTCATTTTATATATTGTCACTATATACTTGCATCGCTTGTTTGTTGAGAATTTCTTGCAGGTGTAAAGATTTGGGTCAAAGTGCTCAACGGTGGAACGACATCAAATGATTGGATCGAAGTACGCTTCTTCCTCATATTGCACATTAGTTTATATAGCACATGTTGGAATTGAGTTGATTTTTGCAGTCATACTTGTCTATTGTGGTTTACCCTTGGCCATAGAGAGTTTTTCCCTTGTAACAATCTCTTCTCAAGAGTTTTCCATCTTCAGATCTATAGTTGTACAACTATTTATAGGGGTTTGGAGGCTAGATCTATAGAGGATGAAATTCCTTGGGATCCTACAGCTGGAAAGGGCGCAACTTAGCCAAGAAGTGTACTAGTATTGAATGAGGGAAATAAATTGATCTTATCATATTTGGCATGCATCCATTGGAGGTCCAAGATAACTCATATCATTCTCTTCTTTGTATCTTGGAGGTTTCTACAACCACAAATTCCATATTATCCATATCTTTTCTAGATATGTATATCTCTTGTACTGAGGTCATTAAATAAAGGTCAAATCTAAATTTTTGTGGCTATTTCCTTATGTTTTTCTCTTTGGATATTGTTATTTGTCTATTGTTTCTCCATATCATTCAGTTATTTGCTGCCAAATACTTAAACTCAAACCCAACACAACTTAGAAGAAAAAAAACAAACTATTAAACAAAAATACCACAAACAAACAAGCAATAAACCTCAAGGTTCCTAGTCATCATACTTGGGAACAATACAATGGTATTAGAATGAAGAGTCCTCCCAGCCTGAGCGATCTTCATTAAGGAGAAGAATAAGAGAAATGGATATGGAAGAGGAGATTCTATATTGTGATGAGAAGTATCAATCTCTTAGTGTGACATTCAGGGCTCAAGTAACATTCAAAGAGTTTGTATCCATATTACATCCCGAGTGGAATAAAGATGATATTGTAGCATGGGCTAAGAAGATTACCATAAACATTTTTTGGAAAAACAAAATCAGGAAGGTGGATACACCACCACATGTTAGTGGATTGAAAGGGGCCCAGATTGAGCCTACACCCATCCAGGATGATGATGTATGCATTGAGGATGGTAGGGTAGTAGCATGGGATGCACCATCAGTAGAGATATATTTTGAGGTTAGCACACATGAGAGACATGTTGAGGAGCTTGATATGGAGAGGACAATACCTTAGTTTGACCCTTTGGTTGGGCATGAAGAATATGTGCATAAGGATGTAGCCCTAGATGCTTCATTAGAGTAGTCCCATGAGGTTAGTGATACCCACACATTTGATCGACATAGTGATGACCATGGCTTAGATGTGTTAGCACCTAGGTATGATGAGATTCAGATGTTGGGTGACCTACCTTTGGGTATTGACTTGAATTCTAAGAAGTCATGCGTTGGGGATGATGAACCTCCTATGAAGTGGAGTGTGACCCATTCCTCACCTTCTCAGTCACCTATGCTAGCCACAACACATGAGGATATCAATGGAATTCCAGATGTGGTAGAGGAGCCTTGTGCAATGATTGAACACAAGGGACATTTAGATCTACAGACCCAAGATGGGAGGCATGACTTGGAGATAGATGACTATATAGATACCTTCCAATATGGGGAGAGTGAGTCACATATTTTGGGGATTCATTGATAGATTAGGTTTTGGAAACCGACATGTTGATGGGATACTTACTTCTGGGACCGACCTACAGTAATGAGGATGCATTCCTTATTTGTCAGGATGGCCATATCACATGTATGGACACATTCGTATGGGATCCAAGTGTAGATGAAATTAGTAGAAGTGCACGGGAGGGAACAAATGTGCATACATGATACAGGGAAATTCAGAGTGAGGAAATAATACATGAGGATGCACTGTGGCTTACAGGGGCACCCAGTAGCCTAGTGGCCAGTGGCCAGTGTGGTGCTTTATATATTGAGGAGTGTTTATATGAGGACTCCACTGTTGACATTAGAAGTAGGATTCATGAGGAAACACTTCTTTATGGAAATGTTCCCGAGTCACAACATTTGGAAAGTCAGTTGAGAGTCAAAGAGGGCATGATAGTGGTAGCCATGAGACACATTGATGACACACAAATGTTGGTGGAAAAGTATTGTTGGAGGGCCATGATGGAACTAGATATTCTGGATGGAGATTTTTCCCTTGATGACTTTTAGACACTCAAGGAGAGAGTGACTGTGATGAATACCATCTACCAGCAACTACTTTTGGACATAGATTACCTTTTTTAGGTTGGAGAGATGTACCATGGCAAGTTGAAGGGTAAGGAGACTGAGGTGGACCGAATCACTCATGAGTTGGTGAGAATGCAAGGATTTTTGAAAGGGACATAGATAACCCTTCAAGAATTAGAGTCCAGTTTAGAGGAGCTCCTTGAGGAGGCTAGTTAGGGATCCACTACATCTATCTCAATAGAGAGTCAGATATATACTTCATCTACCTCGATAAAGGATGTTGGTGGTTTTATATAGGAGCGTCGGTTAATGGAGGAGCGTGAGGGGTACCCATGATCATTGATTATTAGGGAGAGATGTGACCTAGAGATGGTTGAGGATGTTCATATGTCACAAGGACCACCATTCATGAGGAGCTCTGAGATAGTTGGTCATACACATACACATGGGGATTTCAGAGCCAAGGGTAGTTATGAGGACACATCCATTTGGGTTCTAGGATTAGTTGGAATCCATGTAGAGGTTGACCTAATAGTACACCCATGATACATGATGATATAGGAGCTAGCATGAGTATACAGGGGCATATAGTGATGAGCGATAGTCCACAAGGGCATGCATAAGTGTATAGTGGGACTTGGGGGGATGCGTTGGAGTGTAGGGAGAATACATACTTGGTTGATCATGGATATTTATGTGGAGAGAGGTCCTCTCCTTTACAAAAATACATGGAACCAAGAGATCACCTTCTCAGTAGCAGAAGTCATATGAGTCATGATATCGAGAGTGTGATTGACCATCAGTATGTGGATCCACTTACCATTGTACATGATGGCATGAGATTAGTGTAAATTCTAGGTGACTATTCACCATGGATGTTGATGGATGAGTTTTTGGTCAAGCCTTTGGGATTGACCAAAGCTCATGACACTTCCCAGTCCTATATACATTTGTAGGTATTTCTATCATCCTTCCCAGATACTTTCATTATATAAAACAACATAGGGGAAGATAGGCAGATGCATGGAACATGGAGAGTTGTTGGGATGAGAACACCTCATAGAGGATACTTCATTATATCCAAAAATATAGGGGAGGCTTACCTGAGATAGTAATATGAGGCCTTGGGAATGATGGAGAGTATCCTCAACCATGGGACAAAGGATATTTCAGAGGTTGATATAAGTTCAAAGTCTCATCAGGATGAGGATGGGGAAGATAGTGGGATAGATGCTTCATATTAGGACTATGTGGTCAGTTGTTTGGATGTATGGTCACAACAGGCAGGAACAAAGATCTTGAGGACCATACATGATGTATCTAGGGTTGGACAACTTGAACATTTCAAGACCCATCAACAGATCATAGAGATATTCTCCTAGGAGGATCTTGAGGATGATGTCATGAGGAATATGAGGGAATTCTTGGTATGTCAGAATCACAAGTCAATACATGATTCTTTAGCCACCCTCGTTTCAGGGAAAATTTTGGAGAGTATGCTAGCATATTTCGGCCCTAGTGCACTAGAGATATATAGTAGGGATGCTATCATAGGGATATTTTCGGAGTATCAAACACCCTAGGAAGTGATGTGGGTTGGCAGAGAATTTGAGTTTAGTGTTCATAAACATGAAAATATAACTATCAGTACACTTCATCCAAAGGCTTATAGTTCAATAGTCATCGAGATATGTGGTAAGGCACAATTGAATTTATTTGATGCAGGGTTTGTTGCACTTCTAGAGCACATGGGAGTTTCTTAGATGCTCATGATTGATTCATTCCATTGTTGGGGGGATTTGAGAGCATATGGAGATGAGGATGTTATGTGGCAAGATGGGTCTCCTTGGTTGAGGATCAGGTACATGGATAGATCATATTCTTGGTTAACAAGGGATTTGGATACTACCAGAGGTGGTAGTTTGGAGATTGATTTAGGTGAGAGATTCCATGAGGGATGGATATTGTATTTACTTGATCTATTGGTTGGGGGTATTTAGGAGACTCTTTTTGTTGATGTCTTACAAAAATATACTTTACAGGGAATTGCATTTCACATATTGATTTTGGATCCAAGGAGTAGAGTGATTGGTAGTACAGTGGTTGATGGATTTGGGATCAGAGTAGAGTAGTTTCTTGAGGAGTTGACTGAGGATCTACTGCATATGATATTTCTACTCATCAAGAGTATTCTGGGGACATGTGTAGAGAGCACTTTGAGGGACCATGTTTTGAGGGGAGATTACTTCAGGTGGATATGGGACCCTGGGATCATACATAGTTTGATTCAGTTATTGCTTGAGGACATGCAATATTCAAGAATGGAGGAATGTAATGTCCCCATTTTGGATTCCCTTATGTTATGGTTTTGGATTCCTGCCAGAGTGGAAAAATGGGGGTGATAGTGAGCTCAGGTAGTTTTGAGGAGTTTTATGGGGCCTGACTTACATTATTCATCATATTTCACATCAGGATCCATTCCACACAACTTTTCCTTGATTCTATTGCATTCCAACGATTCACGTAAAATGAGGTTATTATTGGTCATATTTTAATTAACTACACTAAAGGTATTATTTGGAGACTATTTCTTGGATAAATACCTTAGTGTAATAGCTCGTCGGAACTAGGAGAAAAATATCTAAAGGTTTAGATGATAAAAAGTGACTTTGAGTGGCCATAAATGCTTTAAAATCAAATAACTCACTTTTTGGAGTAAAAAGGGTTATTAAATTAATAAAGTGATTTTATGTGAAAAATATTAAAGATGAATTAAAAGTCGCTTAGAATAAAAAAGTGGAATATGGTATAAAGGAGAGATATGGGCTCATATTCTCTCATTATGTTGATTGATTTTTGATATCTGGCCTCTTGGCTAGAGAGCTCAAGATACTTGAGGGTTTTGATTAAATAAACCCTAGAGATAAGCAAGGGAGTGAAATATTCTCTCGTTCCTGATCCAAGCTTGGTCAAGGTGGTGAAATATTCCACCCTCACCATTCTTTTCAGTTTCAGAACAATTTCAGTAGTGTCTTTGGAGGCAGGGGAACATATCTGAGTTTTCTACAGATCTAGGGTGCATGTCTAGGAAATAAGGGTTTATTGGGGCTTGAGGACATTGGATTTGGAGGATATATCAATTTAGAGGTATTTTTTATCACCAAGCCACCTTTTATCATTAGTATTGGAAGAATTTTTTCTGCATATATGTTTATGATATTACCTGGGAATTTTTTGAAAGGAGGGCGCATTGGTTCTTGGTGATACAATGAGTTGGAGGGTCAAATATCTTGTTATATCTAAGAGATATATTCCTAGGACTTTTACATCTTCATATCTATATTTGGAAATATATTTACAAGAGTTTGGAATCCAGATCCATAAAGGATGAAATTCCTCGGGTTACTGCAACCAGAAAGGGTGTAAATCAACTAGGAAATGTGGCAGTCTTGAAGGGTTGAAATAATTTGATCTTATCAGACTTCGCATTTAGCCATTGGAGGTCCAAGAGAACTCATATCATTCTATTCTTTGTTTCTTGGAGGTTTCTACAACCAAAAATTCCATATTATCCATATCTTTTCCATATATGTATATCTCTTATACTGAGGTCAACTTATATATTAAATAAAGGTCATATCTGAAGTTTTGTGGATATTTCCTTATGTTTTTATAATTTTATCTTCTTATTTGTCTATTGTTGCTTCATATCATTAAGTTATTTTCTACCAAACAATTAAACTAAAACACAATGCAACTTTAGAATACAAACAACAAACTATTAAACAAAAATACCACAAACAAACAAGCAATAAACCTCAAGGTTCCTGGTAATCATACTTGGGAACATTAGAGTTACTTCCCCACTATAATACCCAATTTAATTAATTCTTAATGCATATATAATATGTGGCTATGACCAAGAAATGTATATGCAAAATGTATTTATCAATTCAATAATAAAATGCGATGCCAGTTGCTAAGGGGACATGGATAGAGATGGGAGATGAATTAATCCACAAGAGAGGGGAGGGTTTAGGAGAATTTCTAAGTGAGGGGTCCAAGGGGGAATTACTCATGTCTATTAATTCTACCCACATTCCTAAATTTTATTATCATTATGTATTAAAATCTACTTATGATTAAGTGTTCCTAAATCCAATCATTGAGTGCATGTAAGAAGTTGGGTGTGAGAAGTCACATCCCATAGTTATTGGGAGCATGGGGGTTGAGTACAATCAGTTTGGTAAAGTGTGTGAGTCTAGCAAGCAATCCAAAGGAGGAAATTTGTATGGGTAGTTACAATAGTTTTAGATAGTCAAGTTTTTAGCATGAACAACAAGTTGAGAGAAGAAAATAGAGCTTGGATTTGGATCATCCATGGAGGGAGAATTTTAGATCATGTTGTAGTGTTTGTGGAGCGTATTTGGAGCTAAAGATTGAAGAGCCATTTTGTCAAGCTTGAAGAGTGAAATCTCGAGTGAGTTTCACTGAAAGATCAAGTGTTTGTTGTTTTTTGTTGGTAGTTTTCTTGGCAATGAGTTCCCTTGAGTTCCCAACAAAGAGATTCCTAGTTACCTATACCAAAGAGAACCTGATAAAAAAATGGGATGACAAAGGGACTGAGATCGATGAAGGGATAAATTCCTTGGGTTGGATAGGTTGAGAGGAAGAAATATGGTGGAAAATCGAGATAGTTGTAGGAGAATACTAATGGGTTATGGGATTTATGAGTTGTGAGTGGACAATGAAGACCACCCTCTTTTGTGGATTGCTAACCCTAGCTCGGGGATGAATTGTTGTTGATATTAGGAACAAAAAGTCTATGGTTGGGTGGAACTTCCATGCAAAGCAACTGGTTGTACAAAAAAATTAAAATATAAGTATTTTTAATGTTTATGTGTTGTATGTATGAGTTAAATTGTTGTGTATGAATTCTGTGTATTTGAGAATGATTTACATGATACTGTGTTGAATTTTCAAAACTACATTCATGTGTGATTTTAGAATGTTGTAGATGCATATAATTAATGGTATCAGACTACAATTTAAATTTGTATGTAATTCATAGATGATAAGCTACAAATAAATTATTTAGCAGAAAATTTTAGTTTTTATGAGCATTTTGCATAGCAATGTTCCTCGATTAGGATGGGGAACATTACATTATGGTATAAGATATTTTGGTACTAACACTTGACCCGTATGGACCAAGAACCAGAGTGAATTGGTGAAATGCATTGTTACATATTTTGGTCTATATAAATTTGGTGAAAAAACTGAGAAATTAGAGCGAAATCCCCAAATTCATGGGAAATTTTTGAGTTTTAAATGCCTTAGAGTAGTTGAAGATATTATCTAGGGAATGAATCTGCAAGTTGCAAAGATGAATTCAAATTGGAAGGTCGAATTTCACATTTTAATGGCCATTGTAGCGCTTGGCAGAGTTCAATGAATTGACGATCGAAATCATGTTTGATCTTGAGATCAACGACCTAGATTCGTTGCGATAAATTTAAAAAATTATAAGGTTTTGGTCATTTGTAAGGTTGAGCATATCAACGATCAAGATTAGTTTGAATGATAGATCGACGACCTAGATTCATCGAGGATTTGGTCAAAATTTTCTTAGTGTTGGAAATTTTCCAAGAGAAATTACCAAAGATCGATGGTGAAGTTGGCAAGTTTGGTGAAGAGTTTTGATCGACCAAAAGACATATCTGATGATTGATGATCAGGTGTTGGAAGAGTTGGGATAATTTTAATAGATCAACGACCGAGATCATTTTTGAAAGGGAGACAGATGGTCCAAATTCATCAAAGTTTTGGTCTAAATATTTCTAAGTGTTGAAGTTGGACAAGAGAATTCACTGATGACCGATGGCTGAGTCAATCAAATTGGTAAAGTGTTTTAGTCACCAATGAAAATTGTTGATGACAATGGTCATGTATCTACCAAATTGGTGAGGTATTCAGTTCACTGGAGATAAACAACCAATGGCCAATGGATAAAAGAGGGCGATGACGTGTCATGCCACGTTAGCCAAGAAATGGTCGATGGTTGGGTCAGTCGAATCAAAGAAGTGTTTTCGTGAGCCAAAAGGAATGGTCAAAGGCCGATGGTTGGGTCAATTGAATTGGCAAGGAGTTTTCATTCATTAATGGCCAATGGATGATGGTCGGGTCAACCAGTTTAGCAATGTGTTGTAAGTGGTTTCCAAGAGAAATGGTCGATGGACGATGGGTGATGTCTGGCATTGGGGAGATTCACAAATAAGTTCATTTTTCCAAACAAAATCATTGATCAATCGATCGACTATGGAGCTTAGATAAATGTTCCAAATTCTTTTAAGTTGTCGATCGGCGGTGTAAATTGCTCCACAGGATTTGGAAAGGATTAGTAGATCAATGGATATGATTTCACTCGATTTTGATATCAAAAAATTAGATTAAAAGAGGTGTTATAACAATAAAACAATCAAATTTCTATGATTTTTTTTTCAGGATTTTGAAGGTCTCAAACTTGCAAGGTGATTTTGGGGCTATAAATGACTTTTTTAGTCAATCAAAACCCATGATAAATGAGTGTACCTTTGGTACACTATGTTTCTACAAATTAAATAAAAAAACTCGAAGAGAGATATCTAATGAGATACTTCGATAGAAAAACAATGATCGTATGAGAAAGTTACAACTAAAACAGTAAGGTATAAATTTTGGGACCATTTTACTTCCTGAAGGCATATAGCCTTGCTAAGAAATTCGTTTGAGGTATAGGAGAAGTATATGGAAAGCTTATGAACCATAGAAGATAGTGTTTGGTTAAAATCTTTCACCTTCTCTTTGGGGTCCATGGTAGCGGCAAAAAGTTCAACCATCAAGGCTCATGTTGTAGTTTCTTTTGCAAATTTGTCTAGAAATTCCTTTTGAAACTTTTTCTATCTAGTTATGGAACCAACTTGGAGGTTAAAATACCAGCTTGAGGCTGAATTCTCAAAGGTATATGGAAACAATATGTACACTACATCTTCATGTTGTACATTCACCAACCTAATTGCCAATATGAATTTATTTATGTGATCCTCTGGAAACCTTGAGGTCTCAGGGTCAAACTTAGGAAGTAATTTATTTGAATTCCTAAGTAAGTTATGTAATTGGGCAGGTAAGGAAAATGCATCTCTATCCAACCAAGGATGGTTGTTTCCAGGTTAGTTATTACCTTCCTGGTTATTTTCATTATTGTCCCCGATGTCATATGATATATAATCTAAGGTTTCTAAATCAGATCCTTCTTCCTCATAATGTGAATCTTTTGTTTCAAAATAATTACTTGTTGGTGGGGTAGTAGCAGGTGTGTCAAGGATTAGGTTGATAGGTTGTTCTACTTCTATCAGGGCGAAATATACTAAATATTAAATTGTGTGTATAAAAGTGTGTTCTGGTGTAGTCACAACATGTTTTATCATTCTCCTTATATGAGGAAGAGACAAAGCTAAGGGTAATGCTCCAATTTTCCGAGTGTATGAAGTGGTGATTCTTCTAAATGCACCAACCTTTTCGTGAGAGATTGCGTATGGTATATTAGGGTAAATATCATTGTTTTCTTATGTGGGAGGTGAATTACTAACAATAACCGTATCTTCTTTATGTGGGTTATTTTGATGGCTTTCCATTGTAGTATACCTAGGGAGGTAATATAGGGTACCTATGGAGGTAACCAATGGGAATGTAGTTATGTATTATTATATATGGAGGTCAGTTCTAACAAATAAGTCCCATGTAATAGTGTGAACACAATAAAGGTAAGAAGGCTTTCTAGAAGGTTCTACCTACTAGAATATTCATTCTCTAGAAACCTTCCTAGGAGATAGAGAGAATGTTATATAAAGAAGTGTAAGAAATGTATTAAATCATAGTGAATAATATTGTTATTGTAGCAAGAAAGGAGTGTTTGAGGAGTGTTATCCTTCCCAAAGTATTAATATATGGTGTTACCCTACCTTAAGGGTTTTTTCTACATTCTTGTGTTTAATATTTTGTGAATGGTTTGGTTTATAATTATTGAGATTAAGGTTTTCCATTAAGATATATTTCCATATCTACTCAGGTACATAACATTGGTATCAGATATTTTTCTTTGGCCAAAGAAGGGAAGAAATTTTTGGTTCTTTTGCATATATAAAAAAAAGTTTGGGGAGGGGGTTGCACTTTAGATTCAATTATGAAACTTTCTGAGAAAAAATTATTAAAAAAATGGATATTTGAATTTCTCTTGGAAACATACCCAATTTCAAAAAATAAATCGGTCGAAACAAAGTCCGGGAAGTGAAGTTATTAGTATTTTGATTTCAACAAAATTTTCAGGCTTTTTTTAGAAAAAGTTGTGTGATTTGCATAGTAAGTTATTTATAAACCCTATTTTCGGTTGAATATTTATTCCAAGCAAGATGATTTTTACTAGAAAATACGATTTCCCTAGTATTGAAGAATTCATAAATTCCCAAAAGTCATTGTGGAAAGAGAAGTGGAAATCTCATCTACACCATGGTTTCACAGAAGATGTTTTCATGTGCTGGAAATCATTTGAATTTTGTGAGTTGATGACACTTTTTGATGAAGAATATGAAAAATTAGTTTTAATAAAGTGGTCTCATACAAAGTGTAATGATGAAGAAAGAACCAAGGGTTTATTTTCATATGGAAACTCTATATTACAAGTTCGTGGTTGTATTCATAAAGAAAAAATCATTATTTCTATTAACTATAGTTGCATGCATAATTTTATCAATGTAAATTTGTCTAAAAGGTTGCAAGTACATGTAAAGAATATTAAAAGAACATAGTTTGAGGGTAACAATATTCTAGTCTTTAAATATTTGAATATTACCATGGATACATATGTGTTGTATTTAGATTTTTATGCTATATATATGGATGATGTGGATATTGTTTTGGGATATCCTTGGATGGACTCAGTTGGTATAGTT
Organism: Picea engelmannii; assembly: GCA_009831015.1. Classification (NCBI taxonomy): domain Eukaryota; kingdom Viridiplantae; phylum Streptophyta; class Pinopsida; order Pinales; family Pinaceae; genus Picea; species Picea engelmannii. Next base: position 280,631 of record ML786654.1, on the reverse strand, counting down.
AATATTAATTTGCAAAAGAAGTTTCTAAATATTTGGTACAAAAAAAAAGAAAATTACATTGCAGGATGTGTTTTTTAGTAAGAAAGACAGGCCTATGGGGGAAAACAAAGAAGTTATTGAAGAGTTTGAAGTTGAATCAGAGGAAGATTCTATAGAAGGCGATGAAAAAAATCCACATGAAGGATAAAACAATTAATCTAAGGAGATCATTGAATCAAAGGAACACTATGTTGCAGATTTGAAGAAAAAAGAATGGATTCCTATAGTTGTTCTATATGACCATCCACACCATATAGAGAAACAAAAATCATCAAGGTAGAGGCATGAGCATAAAAACACTTATGAAATAGTATGGAGCCATAAAGGAAACCAATCAAGAATCACATGGAGGATTACCAACACTGCATGATGATATCAAGATAGAGAAACAATCACATGGAGCCACAAACATGATAAGGATCAATGTCAAGGTGGAAAGGCTATTGTTGGACATGTTGGAATATACACTAATACTGAGAGGGGGGTGAATCAATCTTAGACATATTTTTACCACTTTTTCTCTTTACGACTTTAACTAGTCATTACATAATTAATCATAAGCAATGCATATAATTAACCATATCAACGAAGATCAACACAAAGGAATTGTACATAGATATTTAATGTGGAAACCCAAATGGGAGAAAACCATAAAATATTCTTTATAAGATCTTGTAGGCACCAAACTACTATTACAATGTCTGCATGCAACAACCTACAGGAGAAACCAATCTCCTTATCTGAGCACGAACTCAACAATAGTGTTTGCAGGAACCAACCCACAAGAGACACCAATCCCCTTGGTTGAGCACCAACTCAAGAACAATGTTTGCAAGCACTAACCTGTAGGAGACACCAATCCCCTTGGTGGAGCACCAAATCAACAACAATGTTTGTAGGAAACAACATGTAGGAGACACCAATCCCCTTTGTTGAGCTCCAACTCAACAATAATTTTTGTAGGCATCAACTTACAAGAGACACCAATCCTCTTAGTTGAGCTCCAACTCAACACTACATATAGATATCGACTTTATTGGAACCATCAATCTTCTCAAGCTATCAACAACACCATATTGTATCTTTCCTTCATGCTTTCTTCAACTACACATATATGTTGGTCTGTTTTTGTTGTCACAGTTCACAATCTATAGAAGTTCCTTTATCCTTTGCACCTCCCAACCACCCTTAGATGTTCATATCTTCTTCTCTTTTCATTCTTTTGTATCCTCATACATGTGATCATCAAATATTATCTTAATCATGAATACTCTTCCTATTTCATTTTTGTAACCACATAAAGCCTCACTCCCCCATCCTTTACTCACTACAAACCACATAGCCTCAACTAGCTTATACTTGCATACATATCCTTCCTCGTTCTCACCTCTTTCAAAATGATTTGAGCATCTTTATTTAATCAAATCATGTGCTCAATGATTTTCCCACATACAAAGTTTCCCGAGGTCAGCTCCAGCTCCCTTTATTTCTACCTCAAAATCAGGCTTCAAAGATCCTTTGAAACCATCTCAAACACCTCCAAGAGAACTGATCTTGGTTCCCTTTTGTTGCATGAAATATCATTCACTGGTCCTTAACACCCATGAACCATTGGATCTAGTTTGAATTTGATCTCATTCATCAATTGTTCACAACCCAACAAAACACATAACATAGACCTCATTGTTTAACACTCATCTAATCGCATTTTCGTTAAATCACAACCGTCTATTTGTGATTTCATTCATATAAGGACCACCAGGGTACCAAAACACTCAACAACACCTTGATGCACATAAGTCATTGGATTTGTCCCCAATTAACTCATGACCATCGATTTGGTCTCTCTCTGATGGTTGTCAACAACATAGTTTCCTTTGTTATTGTCGGCACAACAAAAGAACACACACTATTTCATTTCAAATGGCTCATTTCTGACAATTAGTTCTAATGGATCCAATGATCCTTGTAAAGCAGGCTCAACAACTCTAATTGCATCACTCCTTCAATTTTCATGCTAATTATCTCCCATCTCTCTAACTTCTCATGAGATGGTTAGGTGGAACCCATGGAATATCTACATGTCATAAGAATTCTCAGAGTTTCTTATCATTGTCATCATCGTCGTCGTCATCATCATCATCATAGTATGTTTACTATTGGTAACATGGTCCACTCTGATGAAGCACAAAGATATATTCATCGTGCTAAATCAATGGTTGAGATGATGTCCTGAAGGTATTCATGACCAACTATGATCATGACAGATCCATGGTTGTTGTTTCATCTTGATCTCTCTTCAATCAATGTTTATCAAACATACTCAAAATCCCTCATCATTAGATTACATATGCTCACATTCCACTCCAATGATTTGCACTTCGATTGATCCAACGTTCATGGTTGTAACTCATCCAATGGTTTCCATTTGTTGAATTTTTTCGTCATATTTTATTCACTAAAGGTATTTCAATCCACTTCTACCATCGACGAATGACAGTGATATTTTCTCCATGCCAACTTCAATAGATGATATTTGATATGATGACCTAAAGGTCTCCATGCCCAATTGGCCTCACGACATATCTACGATTGTCGTTTCTTTTGATAAATGACTATTATGGGATTTCAAATTCCTCTTCGTCATCTTCGTTGTCATCCACTCATTGATAGCTCCACATTAGTCTTTTAGACTGACAATTTGGATCTTCTCTGACCAATCTTCCAAGAGATATATGGTTCTAATTGGCTCATGAAATCCCTCATCATCATTGGTGCATGTTCATTGTAGATCACATAGTCCACTTTGACATTTCTTTGCCAACGAATGACTAATATCTATTCGTAAGTCATTACCTAGATCAACGACTGACCATGTTTAAACCCATCCAGGCTTGCATTTAATTCACCCACGAAGAAAATGATGACAAGTGTCACTCTTCGAGACACGTTAGCTACCACGTTGGCATCTTTGTCACCTTGTTTTCTAGGTTGTCACAATGCATCATCTTAACATTACCTTTCCTTCATGAAATGAATCATCATGGATCCAATGACAGAGGTAGATCCTATGATGGATCTATGGCCCCTATTAATTCATAGTTACCTCAATAAGAATCCTTGTGCAACCTTGCACTCAAACACTCCGATGGCCTTGCCATCAGATCACCGGTCCAGAATTCTCTGATAGATTAACGGATGTCATTGAATCAAAGTCTCCTTCATTGTCAGAATCCATGTCACCTTGCACACTCTGATCAATGGTATATATTTTTTCACTATTCCAAATCAACAACTACAATGTCCTCCGACTCAAACACAAAGTTTTCTTCATGGTAATAGTTTGATTCTCTTTGGTCTTAACAATGTGGATGCTTCCCTTGTCCGTTGAGCTTCAATAGTCTGTAATCAATCTTCCACGAGGTTTTTAGATTTGTACCTTCTCTATCTCATCATCTATTCAAGGACATCTCATCCAGCTTCCAAACTTCATTTTCTTCGATTCTATATGAAACTAAACTCTTCCAGTCTATGCAACCATAGATATCATCATTTTTTTCTCATCTAAGTTGATTTCTTCCTCCAAGTCTCCCTTTTCTACAAATATCCCCCTTTCTATGTACTCTCCCCCTTTGACATTAATGGAAAACGGATTGTCTCCCCCTTACATTGTACTCTTTATTCTTTGTTTTGCAACCAACAACATGATTGTCTTTCTATAGATCCCTTGACATTGTACTCTTATTTTTATTCTCTGCAACCAACAACCTTCTTATTTTTCTATAGTTCCTCCATGAGTCTGTGCTTCTCCATGAAACTTTCATTACATCCTTGCCTTTTATTTGAAGGATTATTTTAGAAAATACCATCTTCACTAATATTCTTTTGTCTTAATGAGTTACTTCATATACTCAACCACAAGGGTGTGATCAATTCTTTTTAATTTTGGATCTTCCTTCTCATTTTGTTTTTCTTGTCCATCTACAAACTTATATCATCAACATTTTCTTTGATTCTTCAAGTTTTTGTGTGTATTCATCGCTTTTAAATGGCTCTTCCAACTTCTGAATTTCATCATGATGATCTATTGTTGCAAACGACTCCAATACTTTTTCCGACCCTTATCTTAAAAAATTCATCAAGAGATTCATATTCTTCACTTTCTATGTTTCAATATCATAGAGCCTCCTCACCTTCATCTTCTCCAAGTCTATTGATCTTATTGTTTTATGCTTCTCCTATGTGTATCAATACTCATGCTCTTTGAATTTGTAATGTGAATCTTGTTGTCATGACAGTCCTATTTCAAAGGTTGTCTTATGTACTACATAGATGACATAATGTTGTACATAAAATTCCTTTAGCCTATAATATATCCTATAAATATTATCAACTAAAGGATCCTGCAAAAGTATTGCATACCAAGTCATTGAATGTTTTTTTGTTAGGAACCAAATATCAATATAGCATTGAAAAATCTCAGAATAAGTACTCAACGCCTTGAAAAAGAGAGAAATTCAGATAATAAGCCTCTTGAAGCGGAAACCTCCTTATTCCCACATAAATGTTCAATTCCCAGATGATTCCAAATGAAAATTTCTCCTTGGTATATATAGGAGACTAGGAGGTATAATTACAAATAATGGATTAAATCTGACATAAATAAAATAACATTACTAATGTAATATGCTCCAATTAAGGGGTAATGAGCCACTATTTAGGGCTTAACATGCCCTTCCCCTTGAGACAAGTGTTTTCCACAATGCTTGAGTAACTATGGATGCTTCTATATAAAAGACTCATCTTTCCAAGTGGAATCTTTAGCCGATTTTTTCCTCCATTTAATGAGATAATCTGAAATGGATGTATTCCTCAGCTGGGGAATTCTTGTGTCAGTGATGGCTTTAGGCTCCAATATGATTTTTCCTTCCTTGTAAAGTTCTGGAAATATAGTTTGAACTGGGATCTTGTCACCTATAACCTTCTTTAAGCATGAACCATGGAAAACTGGGTGTACTCGTGAAGATGAAGGCAACTCCAATTTGTATGCCATAGTACCAATCTTTTGCAACACATTATAAGGGCCATAGTAATTTGGTGATAATTTATTATCCTTCTTGGCTTGCTTGAGGGACATCTGTTTGTATGGTTGTAGTCTTAGAAACACCCAATCCCCTACTTCAAAACTTATTTCACTACGATGTTGATCTGCTTGTTGTTTCATGTGATTTTGTGCCATGGTTAGGTTTTCCTTCAATATGTGGAGAACTTGTTGTTGATGCTCGATGTGATCTTCCACTGCTTGAACCTTAGATTTTTCTTTTAGAGAAGAAGTGATGGAAGGAGGGTGGTATCCGTAGAGTGCCATAAATGGTGTCATTTTTGTTGCATTATGAAAGGAAGTGTTATAGCACCATTCTTCCAAGGGTAACCATTTGAACCATTGTGTTTTTTTATCAAAGACAAAGCAACGAAGGTAACCTTCCAGACATTTTTTCACTATCTCGTTTTTTCCATCAGATTGAGGATGATAGGATGAGATATGAGCCAATTGAGTACCAAAACAAAAAAATAATTCTATCCAAAAATATACAGTGAATATGGGATCTCTGTCACTTACAATAATCTTTAGGCTGTCATGTATCTTTTGAATTGTCTCCATGAATGCGGTGGCAACTGTAATGGCTTTGAAGGGATGAGAGAGTGCACAAAAGTGTGTGTACTTGGTCAGTCTATCAACAATCACCATGATGACACTCTTTCCTTCAGACTTTGGTAACCCTGTGATGAAATCCATGGAAACTTCCTACCAACACTGACTTGGGATGGCTAATGGTTGTAAAAGACTTGGGGTCTTAATTGTTTCTGCCTTATTTTGTTGGAAAACCAAAAATTTTACCACAAACCTTTGAACATCAATTTTAAGGCCATCTCAAAAACATTCCTTCTTGACCCTATGGTAGGTTTTTAAAAATCCCGAGTGCCCTCTTACTGGAGAGGTGTGCAATTCCAATAGTACCTTTTGTTTGAGTTGGCAGTTCTTACATAAATATAAGCGATCTTTGTACCATAGTGAATCATTTTTACATGTCAATGTATCTAATGTACTAGAATCCTGTTGCAACCTTTAAATGAGAGTCCACACTTTTTTGTCATTCTTCCATTCATCCCTTGATTCTATTATCCAATTAGGTTGGATGATAGAGATATCATAGAGAAAGGCCTCAACATCTTCATCCTTCCTTGAGAGTGCATCTGCCACAACATTTTTCTTCCATTTTTTATAGACGATTTCAAAATCATAACCCAATATATTAGTTACCCATTTTTGTTGTTCTTTTGAAGATAGTCTTTGTTCCAAGAAGTATTTATGACTATCATGAGCTATTTTCACCTTGAAGTGCCTACCTATTAGGTAAGGACGACATTTCTTCAATGCATGTAGTAATTCCATCATTTCCTTCTCATAAATGGTTTGTGTAAGTCCTTTCCCTTGAGTGGTCTACGTTCAAAAGCCAAGGGCCTTCCTTCTTGCATTAGGACAACGCCAATTCCATTTCCCAAGGCATCACATTCCACAATAAAGGTTTTTGTGAAGTCTGGAGTGGTCAAGACAGGATCTTTGCACATCACCTCTTTAAGTTGTTCAAAAGATTTAGTTGCCTCTAGAGTCCATGAAAATGCATCTTTCTTAGTTAGTGTCGTTAAAGGTGCTTCTATTCTTCCATAGTGTCGAACAAACTTACGGTAGTAACCTGTCAAACCCAAAAATCCTCTAAGATTCTTTAGTGTTTTGGGAATCGGCCAATCTATCATGGCCTTAATCTTGTTAGGGTCTGCCTTGACACCTTCACGAGAGACAATATGACCCAAATACTTTGCCTCCTTCACTCCAAAGAAACATTTGGATGGTTTGGCATATAGTTGTTTCTCCTCTAGTAGTTGTAGCACCTTGTCAATATGTCACACATGATCCTCCCAAGACTTTCTATAGATTAGTATATCATCAAAAAATACTAACACAAATTTTCGAAGGAAGGGCTTGAAAATGGAATTCATCAACCCTTCGAATGTGGAAGGTGCATTTGTAAGGCCAAAAGGCATGACCAAAAATTCATAATGGCCTTCAAGAGTTCGGAATGTTGTTTTTGGGATATCTTCTTCCTTCATTCTAATCTGATGATACCTTGAACGAAGATCCAACTTTGTGAAATAGATTTATCCATGTAGTTCATCTAACAATTCATCAATGACGGGAAATTTGTGAAACTTATCTTTAATAGTGATCTTGTTGAGCTCTCTATAATCTGGACACATACACCATGAGCCATGTTTCTTGAATACCATTACCACCATTGCAGAGTAAGAACTTTGGCTAGGTCTAATAATGCCAGCCTCTAACATTTCTTCAACCATGTGTTCAATTTCACTCTTCTAGGCATAAGGGTATCTATATCACCTGATGTTAGGAGGAACATTCCCAGGAATTAGGTGAATATCATGATCATGATTTCGAGTGGGTGGAAGACCTTTGGGGATATATTCAAATAATTTGGAATTATTATCAATGATCCCTTGGAGATCTAGAGGAATAGATGGCTTATATGTTTGAACATCTAGTGAGCATAGTTGTGCAATAACCCCTTGATGCCCCTTTTTCAATAATTGTGTCATGCCATTAGAGATGATCGCCTTACCAGGTTTCCCTGTGATACATCTTAACTAAATTTCTTTTCCTTCCAATGAAAATTTCATGAAAAGTTCTTGAAAATTAAAAGCCATCATTCCTAATGATTGTAACCATTGGATTCCTAGTACAACATCAGCACCACCCATGGGTATAGAAATCATTGGACTATTAATTACATATTCCCCCATAGTAAGATTGATCTTATTGCATTTTCCTAAGCAATTGATAGTTCCTCCGTCTGCAATCATTACTTGAAACTCTGGTGCTGGATATACAAAGCAATTGAGAGATTTGTCTAATTTATAGTGAATGAGATTATGAGTACTGCCAGAATCAATTATGATTTTTACCTTTTTATTTTTTATATATCCTTCAATCTTGAGGGTTTGAGGAGTGCTAATTCCAACCAATGCATTACACGATATCGTGCGAGTCAACTCTTCAGACAGAATTGCTTCTACATTTTCATATTGAGATGGTTCTTGTTCTTGTTCTTGTTCTTCTTCCTCTTCACAATCTATGTAGAATAATTTCTTCTCACCACACTTATGTCCCTTACTATACTTGCTGTCACAATTAAAGAATAAACCTTTTGCTTTTATTTCCTCCAATTGTTGAGGTGTCAACCTTGTAGGTTGAGGTGTTTTAGAAGAAGGAGCATTATCCTCTCTATAGATGTTAAGATTGGTCCGTCTAGTAGCCATAGCCATATTTTTACTTTCAAAATTTCTTGCCACCCTAAATGCATTCTCCAATGATTTGGGTTCCCAAAGGTGAACCTCATGGTGAATGTTATCCCTTAAAGTTCCTATGAATACAACAATCAAGTGCTCATATGGAATATTTGTTACCTTTATATTCAATCTTTGGAAGTTCTCAATGTGCTCTGTAACTGAACCCTTTTGCTTGAGATTTATCAATTGGCTAAAGAAGGTATTGCTCCTTGTATCCTCATAGTGTGCT
>ML786654.1:253030-271889 GCA_009831015.1 Picea engelmannii | reverse complement strand
CCCTTTTGCTTGAGATTTATCAATTGGCTAAAGAAGGTATTGCTCCTTGTATCCTCATAGTGTGCTATCATTTATTTCGTGAAAATTGTCCAAGTGACGAGTGATTTGCGAGAACAAAGCCATCGATACCATACAAATTGATTGGGTTCTAAATATAAATAAGCAATTCATACCTTTTGTGTATGTGGCACATTATGTAGATCAAAGAATTTCTCCATCTAAAGTATCCATGTGATATGGTCCTTGCCATCAAACTTCCTCATATCGATCTTAGGAACGTGGTTGGTATTCAACCCAAAGTTGGATTTTCTCCATTCTTGATTCACCTTCCTTGTGTCCTCATCATGAATTTCATGGGATACATTTTCACTTTCAGGTGTCCTCTCTATTACAAAAATTTTCAATCCTTTCATGATCTCTTCTTTTAAACCATCCATCTTAGTATTTATTGCCTCCAACTTAGCTTCCATCTCCTGTAGTTCATCTTTTGTTACCGTCGTCTTTTGTAAATCATTTATGTCCCTACACATTTCTTCACCTTCATCAAGAGTCCAAGTAGGATTGTCTAGAGGCTTATTTGGTGTAGAAGTTCCCGTTTTTGGTGGCATGTTGGCCAAGTATCACTTTAAACCTTGATTTTGAGGTGGTTCTGGTAGAAAATATTCCTTTTATTGTATCTCCAAAATTTTGTCCCTTCTGAGTATGGAATTTTATTTTTTGTAGGTCTCTGATATTTCTTCTCTGCAATGTCATAGTTCTGATCAAAATTGGATGTGCCAAGTGGAATTTACTGTAACTTCCCCACACCTTGCTGATTTTTTTCCCTTCTAGGAGATGTCACTTGTATAGCATTCCCCCCACAAAATAATTGATCTAAAATTATTAAACTCATACCAAAACTACTGTGGTCTGTGTAATATCCAATGCAACTAATATCACTCAATTTGGATACTCTAGGAAGAAGTTATGATTGTTTTACCCAGAACACCTGCTTGAGACTAGTAAATAGGACTAGTTGGATACCCTATATTCTACATGGTGTATCTACAAATTTAAGATGACCCAGAACCTAAAACCGTTACCACAGATACCTTACTAATTTCTGTGAATAACATCTGGATTTCAGGGTCTGAAACGTTACATAAAAAAATTTATAGCGAAAATTCCATAATGACTCAATTCAGGATGATTCCAAAACCCTATCTTAGAAAGGATATATCTTCGAAAGTATAAGGCCTCATGAGATGAAATTTTAACCCAACGTACCTTGATCCTTCTACTAAATATCCTCCAAGTTGTTCCTTCTGAATTGTTGTAGAAAATAAGTTATAGCAAAAATTCCAAGGTGTCTCAGATGTAGCAGCGAAACCCCAAGACCTTGAGCTCTGATACCATATGTTAGGAACCAAATATCAATATAGCATAGAAAAACCTTAGAATAAGTACTCAATTCCTTGAAAAAGAGAGAAAGTCATATAATAAGCCTCTTCGAGGGGGAAACCTCCTTATTCCCACATAAATGTTCAATTCCCAGATGATTCCAAATGAAAATGTATCCTTGGTATATATAGGAGACTAGGAGGTATAATTACAACTAATGGATTAAAGCCGACATAAATAAAATAACATTACTAATGTAATATGCCCCAATTAAGGGGTAATGAGCCACTATTTAGGGCTTAACATTTTTATTACTTGCAACACTACGTTGATCAATGCTTGCACATATGGTTGTTGCAACTCTTCCACATTCTACTTCCTTCATTACTACTGTAAAAACTAGTAATGTTGTTAAACTTGTAGAAGACTTTGTTCCAATCTCTTCCTCTTTGATTGCTTAAAATTCATACTCCATCATTTCATTTGCACAAGATTGTGTCTTGGGAGCCTTATTCTTTACTCTATTTATCATATGCCATATTACAAATGGAATAAATTATAAGACTTACTTTATCATACCTTCATGGATTGCGTCAATATTGTTACTTGGATACTTGAAGGCTCTCTATGACATATGCTCTTGTTATTGCTTGATCTGGATGCAATCATTGTATTCTTTCTCTTATCAACATTCTTCTCCCATCATTCAAGACTATCTCCTTTTCCTTAAGAACAACTTTTTTATCAACTTCATGGTCTTCTCGTTCATGTACCATTCTTTTCAAAATAGTATCTTTATCCTTAGAACTCTCTATTAAAATATTCGATGTGCTCATTTTACCATAGACAATATCACAATATGGTCACCCAACCACCCCTCAACACCATAACCTTTTCTATATAGAATGATTTTGGAAGCAGCACTAGAACCAACAGTTAACCAAGAGAGCACATCTTTCTCCAAAGATAGCTCACTAGAGAGAAATCCCCAAAGCCACATAATAAGAACAATACTCAACTGTAGTGTTTTCCTTGACTGAGAGAGTGAGTGATGTGAGTGAGTAAAAATGATCTAGAGCACCCTCTATTTATAGTGGTTCTTGTAACTTGTCTGGGCCTACTTTCCCTTTTAGAGGATAATACTTTAATATTAATTATTTTATTGATCTGACTTGTCTTCTAGGGTTTCTACACATATGTTTAGGGTTTCTATTGCTTCTAGAATATTCTATTCTAGCCAAAGGTTACACATGGAGGTTAATACCTCCCGCAACTACCATAATATCAACATTCCCTCATATCTAGGTAAGTATTAACTATAATGGTCTCAAACACATCTATCCATTTCACATGTATGGAAAAGGATCACATAGTCTAGTAGGCCATCCTACATGTAGCATCATCATAGCCACATAGGCTATCTCATGATCACGCAAATCAAGTCATGAGAATCATCATCACTATCCATCTAGTTGGAAATCACCTCCAACACTACTGGTTGGCACACCAGCCTAGGAAACATCTTCAACACTACTGGTAATCTCCATGGAAATCTAATAGTAGTACACAGTTACTACAATTCCATCCAATATATCACAGTAATTTCGATCCATAGCAGTACACACCTACTATCCAGTGGTATACAACCACTCCTAGTATCAAACAACTACTATCTAGTGACACTTAGTCACTACCAGTGGAATACATCAACCACAATAGCACATAGATATTGTCCAGAGACACACAGTCTCCACTGCAATCAACTAATAGCTACAAAATATATCACCATGCAATACAATAGTCTCATGGCATCAAATCACATCATCGTCTACATCATCTCTCAAGGCCATACTCCATCTGAGTAATCGGGCATGATTCTGAATAATTCATGTGTTGGAATTAACACACTCAACACGGTGTATCACATAAGTCACTCACTCAATAGAGTGATACAAGGATGATTCTTCTAATCCATACATACATCCTAGAAGAATAGTTGTCCCAACGGATGTTGAATATCTCCACTTTATCGTCTCTAAACCATACTAGAATGAGGTGAATGCATCATATCTAAGTTGTACTGGCATGATGTAGATCAATGCCTCTGCATTATCTCTAAGTTGTATGATCATATCTAAGTTGTGCTAGCATGATGGTATGCATCATATCTAGGATGTACTAGCATTATCATATCTAGCATGATGTGAGTCATATGCATCATCTCTAAGATGTATGATCATATCTAAGTTGTACTAGCATGATGCTCTACATCATATCTAAGTTGTACTAGCATGATAAGATTCAGGCATAAGAAAAGTCTCTAAGATGTACTAGAATGATTCCAATGCATCATATCTAAGTTGTACTAGCACGATGCATCTCAAAACATCTATATCATATCTAAGTTGTACTAGCATGATTTTGAAGCATCATATCTAAGTTGTACTAGCATGATATAGACCAACAATCTATCAACTTGGACCATTCTCCACATGGAGAATGTCTTTCCACCAACACACTGACTATCCATGAAACCATATATCATCAATCCCTCCCAATCAAGGAAGTCATATCCTTCCTTTCAACCAAGGGATCAATCTCCACGAGTCCCAACTTTTCCCTCAAGTATGCAAACTTTATCTTGGACAAAGGCTTCGTCAAAATATTAGTTGTCTACTCATCGGTGGAGATGTATTGGATAATCACTTATCCCTTATGAACTTTATCATGGAGGAAATATTACTTGATCTCAATGTGATTTGACCTTTCATGGAACATGGGGTTCTCTGAAATCTTCACACAACTCTTATTATTACAATATATCACAATCAAATCCAACACCTGGTCAAATAGTCAAGAAACCATCTTACAGAGCCATATTACTTTCGTACAAGCATCACAAGCTGCAATATACTTTTCTTCTACAATACTGAGTGCAACATAATTATTTTTCCTTCTAGCCCATGATATCATAGCAGATCCCAAACTGAATATACCAAAAGTACTCTTTCTATCATCTTCACCCTCTGTCCAATCTGAATTAGTAAATCCATGCAGTTGTACATCACTTTTTAAGGCATATCTCAAACCATAGTTTAGCATCCCATGAAAATATCTCAAAATATGCTTTGCAGCTATCCAATGCTCATGTCTAGTTTCCACCTGGAACTGGCTCAACATGTTCACAGCAAAGGAAATATATGGTTGGGTATTAACCAAATACATCAATGATCCAATCAAATTATGGTATAGGGACGAGTCTACTAGTTCAAAATTAGAGTCTCTCAACTTCATAATATATTTAACCATGGGAGTTGTTAACACATGCTAATTTGTATTAATTTTTCCAAAGAATCTTGTGCTTGTGTTATCTTTCCACTCAGATATTAAAACTTTTTCGCCAGCTCCATCAAGCTCTTGTCACCTAAATCCTTTGCTCGACTGAGCATCCAAAATAGTCTTGTCCTCCATGAGTAAAAAAATGGCAAATACCCCAAACCTATATCTAGCCTTAATGCTTATCTAACTCCCTCGGTTCCATCACTTCATTCATTTTTACCCTTATTATCATATTCCCATTGAAAATTTAAAATATTCCTTTTATTAAGCTTAAGCATCCTTATCCTATCCACAAAGTCATGTGATAAGCCTCATATGCCCAAAGTCCTTAGAAAATAGAAAAAGGGTTTATTATTATTAATATAATTATTTTTATATTAAAAAGTTTATATTAATATTTAATCTAATATTTAATGTATGGCATCACATCAAATCATGGGCACACATCCCAATTTTTAATGTGGAAAATTCAAAGGGTGGATGGAGGGCGCACATACATTTCAGGGGTTGAAAGTACACAAAGGATAATTATTTGAAGGTGGGCCAAAATTTGGATTGTGGTTTTGGTGATTGGATACATGTTCTTACTTGGTGCATTTCCGGAGATGGAGTAGTGTGGACTGAAACCACTCTCCACAAGCTCCAAAATTTCCTTGCCTTAAATTTATATTATTCCCTATTCTCCACAATAAAATAAAATTATTTTATGAATATGCCTGCCTTGAACTATGAAGTTTTTATGATAAATGTATCCTCCCAGTGGAAAAATTTCACAGAGGTGAAAATTGGATTTTATAGCAGAGAAACATATGTTTTTAAATGGGAAGATACACGTGAAGGGAAGATTCGGATAATTGTTTATCCAAAGGTTTTATAGAAGTAAAAGAAGAGGATTAAAAATGTTTTACCAAAGATGGTAACCAAGACCTGGTTTTCAAAACCATGGAAAACAAACCAGTAAATGGTTTTCACAGCGAAATGGTAAATTGGGAAAAACAATACATGGTTTTCAAAACCACAGGAAGCAAGCAATAAATGGTTTTCAAAAACCACGAGCATGAATTAAAATATGGAAATTTAATTCTACAGGATAAAAAATATTTGGGAATTATTTTTATCCAAATATATTATTTCCAAATATTTAAGAAGAAGATGGATAAATGGAATTATATTTGAAAGAATACAGGTAACATTTCAAAGAGAATGTGGCAGAGGAAGGAGTTGAAGAATCAGAGGAATCGACAGTTGGATCATGAAACATTTTTCTGAAAATTGTCATTTGTAATCATTGTACTCAGTTTTAGAAGTTGAAACGTTTTAGTTTATCTATTGTAATCAGTTTCTAACTAAAGGAAATCAGATTGTATAAGTATTAGAAGTTCCCAATGTATTAATGGTTGGCACAAGTGCAAGGGAACAATTCTAGTTGTTATGAACTCTATTGTAATTTTCTGAAGCTGAATTGAATACATATGTAGAAGTCTTTGATGTCACTATGGAAATATTCTAATGGTGGTGATATGAGCTTTGTCTTCTCTATTTGTATGTACTTCCCATGTTTATAATTCCATTTACATTGTCTTTTGTCCGAATTGGATAGTTCAAAGGCCCATAATTCATCTTGTGATGCTCTTGGCTTAAGCAATTTAAACTGTGTAGATTTCTTCCTAACTAATTCATAATTCATTTCATCAATGCTCCGATGCAATTACTTTTTTTCTCCTTTATCCTTACACTCTACAAATTTCAATTTACAACTAAGACTCATCGCCTCATTTATCCTTTATCCTCTAGAGAGTTCTACAGACAAGTCAATGTTTTCATTCATTTTCATAATTTTGACTCCATAGCCCTGAATGTCCCTCCCCTTCCTTGCCAACAAATTTATACAAAAAACCCCAAAACAAACTAAAACTAGCCATTGATTGCCCAAGAAATACCAAGTGACACGAGAGATCCCTCTCTAATATGAGTAGTCTAGTACCCAACTCTAAAGTTGGTTTGTAGGTTACCTCTGTTTGTTTTATTAGCCGAGCAAATTTACATAGTGCTAACATTCTGGCATCGTTGCTGGGGAATGAAGGTGAAATATTCCCTGGGAAAAACAACAAAGTTCATATTTGAGTATTGATGGTGAAAAGTATTCAGAAACAAAAAGGTTGTACATAATTCACCTGGAGAATCCATTTTCAAGAATATAGAATTCAAAATTTGTATGGCGACTCCACTGTCCAAAGACTTAGTAGCCTAAATATTTTATTAATGAATCCACTGTGTCAAGATGGATTACAGATCTGCAAGTTATGCTCCAATGAATTGCTCTCATATTCTTGGATTTCCAAATCATATTCCTCACATAGATTGGAAAAAACATTTTCCTAAATTCAAAGATGGGAAAGGAAATGATGTTGCCTTGCACTTGATTAGATTTCACATGCACATATGTAAGCCGGGGGTTGAATTTCATGAGGATTGTTTGATGAAAATGTTTATGGCTACTCTAGAGGGGAAAGCAAGATTAAAAAACATTTGCCTAAATTCAAAGATGGGAAAGGAAATGATGTTGCCTTGCACTTGATTAGATTTCACATGCACATATGTAAGTCGGGGGTTGAATTTCATGAGGATTGTTTGATGAAAATGTTTATGGCTACTCTAGAGGGGAAAGCAAGATTATGGTAGGAAGGTTTAAAACCAGGCAAATTATACTCTCTTAAGGATTTCCACATAACATTCTTTAAACATTATGGAGAATCTAATCCTTCATTCTTGGTGTTTGAATATTGTTGGGAATTTTGTGAACATTTCATTAAGTACATTGAAAATGTTTTTGGAAATGAAGAGTGTATGAATGATGAAATCATAGAAGCCCTTTATGAATATTCATCCCAACAACAAATAGTATCCCCTCCTTTGGCTGAAGAGGAAACTGATCAAGAAATTGTTATTAAAAGTCATTTTCCTTCTCCTGAACTTGATGAAGATATTCATAAATATTTCCAACAAGACAAAGTGTTTCAAAGTTGTATTTCTTCCCCTGTGAATGATGTGGTTGTTCAAATTCTAAGTGGCCTAGACATGGACGAGGATTTTGAAACTGCATCTATGGAGACTTCAAGTAGTGAACAAACAAATGACATAGAGTTTCAGGAAAGAAACAAAATAGTGTATGCCACTTTTCAATCAGAAATACAAAAAGATAATGAAGAAGCAGTTGTTTTATTTGATTCCTTTGAAAATCATGGTTTTGAAAATTCCTCCATAGGAACTCTAGACTGTGAAATAGTTCATGTTGTTAGATTTTCACATTTGCAAGAATATTATGAGCAGGAACTTATTTCCATTCATTCATTTGAAAGTCAAAATGACAGTCCTCAAGCAAATTTCCAGAAGGTTAATAAAACCAAATCAGAATTGTTTGATGAACAAGAGGATATCCTTGATGCACATAATATGGTTGTCATATTTGAAGATGTTCAAGAATGTATGAATTTTTTTGTTGATATGCATGGAATAGTAGACAAACCTATTGCTGCCATTTTATTTGAAAATGTTCTTAGAATTGAAGAAATAGAGCAAGAACAACAAACACTTATGAAAGAGGCTTGTCTTTTTGTTTTTGTTTATCAAGAATAAATGATTTTTCATAGTTTTCAAGATCCTATGGCCATCCTATTACAATCATCAGTGAAGGAGGAATTGTTTTCATTCATAAGCTCATATTTTGGATTCGATTTTTTTTTTAGCTTCCATCTTTTACATTTGTCTGCCTTCTTAAGAAAAATGTGAGCAGAGGAAAATCGGGAAGCCAATTGCTTGATTGGATGCATTGGCAATTTAGCATCACTTGATTGAGTATTAATTTCAAAAATTTTAGAGTATATAGGAGTTTGCAAATAATATTGTTGGTCAAGCAGTTTTCAGTTTGGGTTTTCAGCAGTATGTACATTCAGATTGTAGTGGTGTATTTAGCGTTCAGTTTTCAGTTGAGAGCAGTGTACAGACTTTGGTTTTCATCGAATACTGGTGACATGTTAGATCAGGGTACACACATGTTTTGGGAGAAGCCCAATGGATCAGGCACAGGGTATATGAGTTCTTTGCTACCTCACTGGGAGGATAACATCTCCGTTGGAGCCAATGTTATCACATGTTAATTTGTATTAATTTTTCCAAAGCATCTTGTGTTATATTTCCACTCATATTTTAAAACTTTTTCACCAGCTCTATTAAGCTCCCATCACCTGAATCCTTCGCTCAACTAATCATCCAAAATAGTCATGTCCTCCATGAGTAAAAAATTGGTAAATATCCCAAACCTATATCTAGCCTTAATGCTTATCTAAATCCCTCAGTTCCATCACTTCATTCATTTTACCCTTATTATCATATTCTCGTTGAAAATTAAGAATATTCCTTTTATTAATCTTAAGAACCCTTATCCTATCCACAAAGTCATGTGATAAACCTCATATGCCCAAAGTCCTTAGAAAATAGAAAAAAGGTTTATTATTATTAAAATAAATATTTTTATATTAAAATATTTATATTAATATTTAATCCAATATTTAATTTATGGCATCACATCAAATCATGGGCATGAATCTCAATTTTAAATGTGGAAAAGTCAAAGGGTGGATGGAGGGCACACATACATTTCAGGGGTTGAAAGTACATGAAGGATAATTATTTGGAGGGCCAAAATTTGGACCGTGGTTTTGGTGATTGGATACGTGTTCTTACTTGGTTCATTTCGGGAGATGGAGTGGTGTGGAATAAAACCACTCTCCACAATATCCAAAATTTCCTTCCCTTAAATTTATATTATTCCATATTCTCCACAATAAAATAAAATTATTTTATGAAGAAACCTGCCCTGAACTATGAAGTTTTTATGATAAATGTTTCCTCCCAGTGGAAAATTTTCACAGAGGTGAAAATTGAATTTTACAATAGAGAAACAAATGTTTTTAAATGGGAAGATTTGGATGATTGTTTATCCAAAGGTTTTACAGAAGTAAAATAAGAGGATTAAAAATGTTTTACCAAAGATGGTAACCAAGACATGGTTTTCAAAACCATGGAAAACAAACCAGTAAATGGTTTTCACAGTGAAATGGTAAATTGGGAAAAACAAGCCATGGTTTTCAAAACCACGGGAAGCAAGCAATAAATGGTTTTCAAAAACCACGAGCATGAATTAAAATATGGAAATTTAATTCTACAGGATCAAAAATATTTGGGAATTATTTTTATCCAAATATATTATTTCCAAATATTCAAGGATAAGATGGATAAATGGAATTAGATTTGAAAGAATACAAGTGACATTTCAAAGAGAATGTGGCAGAGGAAGGAGCTGAAGCGTAAGAGGGATTGATAGTTGGATTGTGAAATGTTTTTTTCTGAAAACTATCATTTGTAATCATTGTACTCAATTTTAGAAGATGAAATGTTTCAGTTCAGCTATTGTAATCAATTTCTAACTAAAGGAACTCGAATTGTATAAGTATTAGAAGTTCCCAATGTATTAATGGTTGGCAGAAGTGCAAGGGCACAATTCTAGTTGTTCTGAACTCTATTGTAATTTTCTAAAGTTGAATTGAATACATATGTAGAAGTATTTGAAGTCTCTATGAAAAGATTCTAATGGTGGTGATATGAGATTTGTATTCTCTCTTTGTATGTATTTCATGTGTTTCTAATTCCATTTACATTGTCTTCTATTTGAATTGTATAGTTCAAAGGCTCATAATTCATCTTGTGATGCTCTTGGCTTAAGCAATTTAAACTGTGTAAATTTCTTCCTAACTAATTAAGAATTCATTTCATCAATGCTCTGATGCAGTTACTTGTTTTCTCCTTTCTCCTTACACTGTGCAAATTTCAATTTACAACTCAGACTCATCGCCTCATTTATCCTTTATCCTCTGGAGAGTTCTATAGACAAGTCAGTGTTTTCATTCATTTTCATAATTTTGACTCCATATCCATGAATGTCCCTCCCCTTCCTTGCCAACAAATTTATACAAAAATCCCCCAAAACAAACTAAAACCAACAATTGATTGCCAAAGAAATACCGAGTGACACGAGAGAGCCATCCATGAGCTAAGAAAGCTAGTACCCAACTCTAAAGTTGGATTGTAGGTTACCTCTGTTGTTTGTTTTATCAACCAAGCAAATTTACAAAGTTCTAATAGGAGTTTCTATGGATTTTCAATCCATCATCCCAAACTTCTAAAGGATATTTACAACATACTTCCCTTGCCCTAGGAAGATTTCACCACACTTCTTCCATACTTCTTGTCCCAAGTAGTAATGTGTGATACCAAGATACTTCATATCGAATTTAGAGTCTATCTCCTTCTTACACTGAATAATGAGAGGCTTTGCACCTGTCAGAAATAAATCATCAACATATAGTAGTAGTATCACATGTGCATCATTCACAACCTTGTAATAACGGTTTGGATCATCATAGCTCTTGGAAAATCCAAGTCTTCTAACTATCAATTCATGCATACCAAGATATTGGAGCTTGCTTGAGTTCATATAAGGCCTTCTTTAATCTGCATACATGGTTTTCATTCGTATGTACCTCAAAACTTGAGGTTTCTCTATGTATACTTTTTCCTCAATTACTCCATTGAGAAAAGTGATATTTACATCCATCTGATGTAAACTAAAACCCATGGATGTTTCAATAGATATGATGGCTCTAATAGAGGTGTATCTAGAAACCGGAGAAAATGTCTCATCATATTCTTCTCCCTCTTGTTGGGAGAAACCTTTATCCATGAATCTTGTCTTTTATTTATCGATACTTCTATCCACTACATGCTTTATCTTGTAAACCCATTTTGAAGTGACTACAAACTTTCCTTTAGGCTTATGCACAATTTCCCATACATCATTTTTCATGATGGATTGATATTCTTCCATCATATATTACTTCCATTCTTTCTTCTTGATTGACAACCAAAGATCCTCAAGTGTTCAACACTTGAATTCTCTCCAGAGAAGGATTCTTTTGGAGTCATGTTCTTCAATATACAATGAGGAATTCTATTCCAAATATATACAGTTTTCATAACTACTTCTCCCCATAGAAATATGGATAGATTATGGTCATTCATCATTTCCTTGATAGATTCTTTAATGGATCGGTTCTTCCTTTATGCTACACCATTCTTTTGAGGGTTGTAGGGAGTAGTGATCTCCCTCCTAATCCTGACCTCTTTGTAGAATGTCTTGAAATCATCTGAGTGAACGATGTCCAAAAATTATTTTGCTTACCATGCTCACTTTAGAATTGGTACTTGGTGAGATCACCTACCTCACCACTTGATGGAGTCATCTACTCCATTTTTTCAACTGTCACTGTAGCTCCTTCTTAGAGCTATATCCCGTGACCTTCCTAGAACAAGAACAACAAGAGAAAAAGTATTTTCAATAACATTTACAATGGATCACAAAATTTCCAAGGTGACTTGTCCGGGAGCAAAACAATAGATATCTCCTAGAGGATAAGTTAGTTCATTTTGAAAACGAGCGCAATAGGAATCTATATCAATATTACTTGCATGCAACCAAGTATATCTAACAATAATAGAACCTTTCAAATATTTTTTTCATAACTATAGTGTTTACAAGTACTATAGAAACTATCAAACTTGATATGTGAAAATTGAAACTTAACAATTTGATCATTCAAACCTGGAACTTGGAGCCTCAACTGTTTGTTCCTATGAATGTATCGGATCCAATATTACTTCTTGTACAAGGTATCTTGTACATTCCCTACAAAACAAACTCACGCTTTGTTGGATGATATAACATGAAAAGAATATACAAGTGCATACCTTTGAAATTTGCAGCATCGTTCAACTTGTTTTCTAATCTGAAACTAGACACCATCTTGACAAGAAGAGGTTAGAAACTTAATCAAAAAAATTTGATGATTAGAACAATCTAGAAACCCTGAATTTCAACTATGACCACAAAATCAATTTTGACCAAAAGTCAACCTTTGACTTTGACTTTGAATTTGAACAATAAACCTTTGACTTTGACTTTGACTTTGACCAAAAACTCAAACTTGACATTTTGTTGGTTGAGGGCACCAGGGGGTGTGCTAGTCTAGGGTGCATTAGAATATCCGTAAATTAGGTCCAGCACTGCACTTAAGGTGCCCAAAGAATTAGATTAGGGTTTGCTACAACTATAAGATCAGAAAACCTAGTTGCAGCTACAACTGGTGCCACAACAAGATTAACAAAGAATAGCCACTTTAGCTTCCAGTGGTTAGATTGTTCTGAAGGTGGTGTGGGCCCATAACCTGTTAAAATATTCGATGTTCTCATTTTATCATAGACAATATCACAATATTGTAACCTAGCCGTAGGCACACAACCACCCTCAAGCACCATAACCTTTTCTAGATAGAATGATTCCAGAAGCAACACTAGAACCAACAAATAACCAAGAGAGAACATATTTATCCAAAGATATCTCACCAGAAAGAAAGTCCCAAAGCCACAGAACAAGAACAATACTCAGCTACAACAGTTGTAGTTGGAGTTGTAGTTACCAAGAATACCACCAAGAATATCACCAAGAATACCACCAAGAGATACTAGAAGGTAGGGTGCACATATTAGGCTAGATGGATCTAGAGAGAGAGACCAAGAAAAATTATAGAGTATCCACCTTCCTATCTTGCAGTTGCAGCTCCAAACTTTCACTATCCTTGAATGAGAGAGTGAGTACAAATGAGCTATAATGCCCTCTATTTATAGTGGTTCTTGTCACTTGTTTGGGACGACTTTCCCTTTTAGAGGCTAATACTTTAATATTAATTATTTTACCGAGTCGAATTGTCTTCTAGGGTTTTTACACATTTGTTTAGGGTTTCTCTTGCTTCCACAATATTCTATTCTAGCCAAAGGTTATAGATGGAGATTAATACCTCCCGCAGCTACCATAATATCAACATTGTCATCTTCTTCTGCCTATCTTATCAAGTTCTTTTCAGATATGTCTTCAAGATGTTTATTTTCTTCTTTGGTCTGATTGGAATTAAAAGAAACAACCATATTGTTGCATGAATGCATTTCCATGATCATACCTTTTACAAACTTTGGTGCACTGATCATGTGACTTGAGCTTTCATTCTGTACCAACATGTATGTATTTTCTTCTTATCGGTGTTTCCTCTTCCTTAATTATGTACTGTCTTTATTTTGTTTGTTGATGGCATTCTATTCTTTGTTCTGTGCATACCAAGCTAGTTCACATTATTTCTCATTTCCATTTTCTTGTTTTCTCTTCCATACCCTTTTATATCCTGGTCTAGAATATTATGTCATTCTACTTCTACAATCTTGTGCTATGTGTCCATAGTTATTGCATTTGTAACATTCAATTTTGTAATGTAGGGGAGAAAATGGATTGTAGTTTCTATCAATAGTCCCATGAAAATTTATAGTATGATTGTTCATATGATCATCCTCATAATTGTGAGTTTTTATACTTCTATTTATCATATAATTATTTCTTCCATAGACTCTGCAATCTATTGCATTATGACCATTTTTTTTGCAACTGAAACAATGAACAAGAAAAATATTTTGATATCTGGTTGTGAAGGATCTTCTTGATCAAACAACTCTTCTAAAATCATCCTTATATTTCTTGGATGAGAAATCAATCTCTTGATGGTCATGATTTATTTTATTGTGGTTGTCTTCATTGTGGTTGGATATTTTAAGAACAACTGCATAGCTTTTGGGCTTCTCATCAATTTTCTTTTCTAGTAGCTTATGTTGATGATTGCAGCTTCATGAGACATTCTCCAGGTCGTTCTCCTTTGGATTGAGCTGAGATGATCTGTGAGAGATCCCATGTGATGGGTGTGTCATAATCCTATGGACTAAGTTGAGATGACGTGTGGTCTCTTATCATGCTCCTCTGGACTGAGTTGAGATGGTCTCCTGTCAGACTCCTATGGACTTAGTTGAGTCTACTTGATATGGCTCTCCAGATGGTACTCCTATGGACTTATTTGAGTTAATATGTTGAGAGTGACATCCCTGTGGGTGAGCACAGGTGGACATGTCTTCTAGTGGCTAAGCACTAGAGGATGTGAGAGATCCTTGCTATATTGTCTAAGAGTAAGATTTGTTGTAACCCTAATTTGTATTATGAAGGGTACAAGTTTCCCCCACCATGTAAAAGATAATTAATATTGTGTAAATATTAATTATATTTTTGAGTTGTATAGGTCGGCCCTATTGTTCCAATAGACACACCTATTGTTGTGTTAGGTCCTGTATATATAAGTGAGTAGATCCCCATTGTGGATCACTCACTCACACTTCATTGTAACATTCTCTCAAGCTAGTTGTACAACTGAAGTGCACACATCTATTAGGCACAATTTTCAAGGTCATAGAGCACTCTCTTGTGTTCTATAGGGTTTATGGTGTGGAGAAACTTCTCTTGAATCTATAGCAAAGGATTGTTGGGTTTTTCCCTTGATTGAGAAGGGTTTTCCCAGGATAAACTCTTGTGTTCTTGTGCATGTTTATTCTTCTTGTGATCTTGGTTACTGTAGCTATTGTATATGGCATTGTTGCATTTTTTATGGTTCAAGTACATGCTAAATTGAAATAAACTACGTGTCCTTGAGATAAGAATTAAAATTCAACATGGTATCAGAGTGGTGTACTTGAAGATGACTTTTTGCACAATGAAGGAACATCGTAAAGGCTACTAGACCCCTGCTACTGGTGTAAGGAAAGGGCCAAACCCCTGTGGTGAGGTTCTAAGGTTGGTCACAGGCCTATTAGCCTTGGTCGAGACTTGATGAAGGTCTTAAAGGGAGACCACAACATGGAGAAGCCTCTCTAGGGTTGCTGCAGCTAGAAGGATTCCTAACCACAGATATAACAACAAACAAGAGTAACCCTACTAGGGCTACCATGGTGAGAAAGAAACACAATTTAAAATGACCCTCTTATAAGTTAAATTGCAGGTGTCTTTGGCATGTTCTTTTCATGACAGGTTGAAGGACTATAAGGTAAATTTTGAGATGAATTACATGCCAAGTCTATGGTAGTTTTATGAGGTATATTATAAAAAAATTATAACTAATTTTTTGAGGCTACAAGACACAATTTGTAAGGCTATAAGGTTGAGGTTGAAGTCTGTTTTTTTTTCTGGGCATATTGAGGCCTTTTTGAGGTCAAATTTGAAGAAAATTCTAGGCCTTCTCTAAGGTGAAGCAAGGGAAAATCTGAGACTTTATTAAAAGGAATATTTGAAGCTGGGTTAAAGGTATAATATTAAGTAAATCTAAGAGTGAAATTAAGTAGATATGGGAAACAAATATCCGAGGTTTGTCCAAGCGAGTTAGAGTCCATATTTAAGGTTGTCTTGATACATATATAAGCATGCTATAAAGGCGAGTTATGTAGTTTTCCAAAGGAAAATTGCAGAGGAGATATGGGACAATACGAATACCAAGGTGTGTGGTACATTCCAGTGAAGATTATAGTCCATATCAAGGCAAGTTACAAAGCATGTTGGGAAAATTCTTCAGATCTATTTGAGGGAAAATTTTGGAGCCACCTTTTGTATAAACCAATAAAATATTAAGGAGTGGCTAGGTCAAACTTGAGATTCATCTTGAGCACACTTTTTCGGGCTTTCTACAGGAAGTATGCTAGCCAAGTTTAAAATATGAGTTTGAATACATTATTGTTTTCAAGTAAAATTTATGAAACTTGTCTCAAGAATAATCCTTGACATGACTTTTTGAGTGTGTGCTATAAGTGCATATTATTCAAGATCTATTGGACATCAAGGAGACTATACTTTCAACTAGTGATGTGCAAGGTTTCAATCCATTGTCACTATGTGAATCATGTCCTTTGTGGAATAAAGGAAATAAACTTTAGCCACCTCAAAAGAAGTCAAGGAATGCAAGAAAGAACAACGAAGAGTTCTTCTCTATCTCAGTCTTCGCAGAAAGACCAAAAGAAATAATTAAGCGTGATTGTATACTAAGGTAAGTTTTATACTACTTTCCTTAATTGATTTCATCATTACTCTTTAGTAGCTTGCTTTTCATAATGAAGGGTATTATCCCTAGTATGGGAGCCCTCATGACTTGGACCATGATCCCTGGTATGAGAGTCCAATTTTTCTTACTTAGTTATTATCCTAGTACATGAAGCCATTTTGATTGTTATCCCTACGGGAGGTCATCTTGGTTATTATCCTAGTATGAGAGGCCAACAAAGTACTGTAGAGGTAGTAAAGGACCTGAGAAGACATGGGGTGTCTCCAAGATAACAACATGGGAAAGGGAAGATGTTTATACTTCATACTTCATATGGAGTCAAACTATTTGAGAAGAAAGAAGAGACAATACCCTCTCCCCCTTCAGTAGTTTAGATGGAGACAATTATTAATCCAGATGATTGTTGGAGTTTCTTCACACACACCTAGGATTTATTTTTCCTAAGGTTTTTTCCTTGTTTATTATTCATAATTAGTCATTATCCAGTCTCCTATATTTTAGGGGAGAATATTCCACCTGGATAATATTCTCTTTCAGTNACACTTCAGTTTGACTAGTTGAGTTGAGTTTAAATGTTGCATTGGTTTTGTCACCATGAAATATTGGGATCATCACCAACTAATGCACTCTTTCCTTGGGATCATCACCAGACTGATGCATTACCCTTGATTTCCTGAGTTAACTCCTCACTACTCTTTGTTTAGTCAGTTAACTGAAGACTAGTTGACTAGTTAACTCAACTAGGTGGAAGTTCACTCCCGTAAATCCCTGAGAGACTAGACTAGGTGGTAGTTCACTCTCGTAACTATTGGTGTGTGTCCATATCACTCTAGACCACCACTATGGCACATTAGTTGCTCATGTATCCTATATCTATTGTAAATTATTCACTCTTTGAGTGTGGAATATGGTTAATGAGAATTCTTTCATTCTTTCTCTCCTTCTTCTTCTTTCTCAAATCCTCTCTGCAAATGTGTGTATTATTGTTTAGATAGATATATTTTGTGCAGGTTCAACACATTTACATGGTATCAGAGCCAACAAAATGCTAAGAAAAATATACACCAAATTATTTTTGCAGGTACTAAAGATTGAAGAATGCAGAAAAGATGGAATATATGTTTTACTCACCGATAATACTTCTCACGCCTCATAACTATTTGGAGTGGAAGCCAAAGATTATACTTCTTCTTAGAAGTAGAAGATTATACGAAATAACCATGTAAATGGAAGTAGATCACGATTCCGCCGATGAGAAAAATGACTTTCTCAATAGACAAGATATGGCCATAGGATTTATATTCTTGTCTATTTCTCCAAAAATTCTCCACCAAGAATATGATGAATCACAAGAATCAACTCCAAATGAATTATGGACCAGATTGGAAGTTCTATTCAGGAATAAATAAGATTGTGAAGATTTCATGCAGGAGGTTGAACATATAGAGCTAGAAGAGAAGCCATCAGAAGATCAAGCCTCTTATTATGAAGAGTCTTCTACAAAAGTATTTGCACAAATTTGTATCTCATTAATTGAAGATGATGTCTACTCCATTTCAGATTTTTTTTTTTGAATTTCATGTGGAATATATATGGCATGCATCTCAAGGATCACATGCAGACACTTTTCCATGCACAATGCATGCATCTCATGAGAGAAAAAGGGAGTCACACACATCAGACTTAATTATGATATTTTATGATAAACATTTGCATAATGAAATTGGATATTTGAATTCCTCCCTGGAAAATATCCAATTTCAAAAACAAAATCGTCCGAAACGGAGTCTGGAAAGTGAAGTTATGATCTTTTTAAAATCAACAAAATTTCAACATTTTTCCAGAAACGGTCGCACGGTTTTCAAAGTTTCATCCAAAATTTATTTGGATATTCTTCATTACAAGAAGAGAAAGTAGATATGTGTGGACATCTCAATCATGCACCTACTTCATCAGATCTGTACAGACATCTACATCTTCAACAAAATCTTCAATGAGAACAAACTTGCACAGTTGCGAGGTCTTCTTGGAGTGAAGGACACGGTTACTTAGCA
>ML786654.1:241764-252943 GCA_009831015.1 Picea engelmannii | reverse complement strand
TTTCAGTGTATCTTTTGTATTTGGGTGCCTAACATTGCCTCGTTGTTGGGACACATTCTTTATTTTCACCATAGTGATGCTCAGGGGGGTGTTGGAGTTACTTTTCACACACCTAGGATTTATTTTTCCTAAGTTTTTTTCCTTATTTATTAGTCATAATTAGTTATTATCCAATCTCCTACATTTTAGGGGAGAATATTCCACCTGGAGAATATTCTCTTTCAGTTGACACTTTAGTTTGACTAGTTGAGTTGAGTTTAGATGTTGCATTGGTTTTGTCACCATGCAACATTGGGATCATCATCAGCTAATGCACATTTGCCTTGGTATCATCACTATATTTGCGCATTACCCTTGATTTCCTGAGTTAACTCCTCACTACTCTTTGTTCAGTAAATTAACCGAAGACTAGTTGACTAGTTAACTCAACTAGGTGGAAGTTCACTCCCGTAACTCCCTGAGAGACTAGACTAGGTGGCAGTTCACTCCCGTAACTGCTGGTGTGTGTCTAGATCACTCTAGACCACCACTATGATGCATTATTTACTCATGTATCATATATATATATTGTAAATTATTCACTTTTTGAGTGTGGAATATGGTTAATGAGAATTCTTTCATTCTTTCTCTCCTTCTTCTTTCTCAAAATCTCTCTGTAAATGTCTGTATTATTGTTTAGCTAGATCTATTATGTATAGTTTCAACACATTTACATTGATCATGTAGCTCCATTTGATGTTCCTAGTGACATGGAAGTAGGCCGTAAGAGTCCTACATGAGCTCGACAGACTTTGCAGGAGGAAGACGGACATGCAGATCCTTGTGGTACATTTCGAGAGAGCAAGAGACCACATAGATTTTTGAGCTATGTTTCAGCTATGAGCCACATCATTGATACTAAGCCTTCTTGTCATGGAGAAGTAGTAGGTCAGCAGGTTTGGCAAGATTACATGACCGAAGAGCATCACTCCATCGTGAAGAATTGTGTGTGGGCTACTGTTCCGAGACCGAAAGGGAAGTCAGTGGTAACTTCCAAGTGGATCTATAAGATCAAACATGCATCTAATGGAAGTGTCAAGAAGTATAAAGAGATATTTGTGGCTAGAGGATTCTCTTAGGTGGAGGGAATAGATTATGAGGATACATTTTATCCTGTGTACCGATACACTTCCATCTGTACGATTATTTCCCTTGCCACATCCATGGGTTGGAGACTACATCAGATGGATGTGAAGACAACCTTTCTCAATGAATAAATTGAGGAAGAAGTTTACATCAAGAAACTAGATGGATTTGTGATACATGAGAAGGAGTATCATGTGTGAAGGTTGAAGAAATCATTTTATGGACTAAAGCAAGCACCTCATGCATGGTATGAGAAGATTGATGGAAACCTAATGAGTTTGGGCTTCAACAAGAGTGTTGTTGATCCCAACTTATACTACAACATTGTTGGTCATGAGTGCCTGATTTTGGTCCTCTATGTTGATGACTTTTTCTCACCAGTTCATAAAGCCTTATTGTTGAATGCAAGCGCGCATTGGCTTCTTAATTTGAAATGAAGGACCTTGGTATGATGTACTAATTCTTGGGAATCAAAGTGTGGAAGAGGATTGATGATATTCTCCTGATTAAGGGGAAATACATAGTTGAGATATTGAAGAAATTTGGGATGTCAAACTACAATCCCATGCCTACACCAATGGTGATGAATTTGAAGAAACTACGTGAGATTTATTTCAATTCAGGTGAGATTGATCCACACATTTAAATACAAATGATTGGATCATTAATGTATCTGGTTAACACCATACCTGATATATATTATGCAGTGAGTGTACTTAGTTAGTTTATGATTCATTCGAGATAGACACACTTGATGGAAGAGAATAAGATATTTATGAGGCACAGTTGGTTATGAATTGAGATATTCCTTCGGTGTAAACATTATATTGCAGGGATATGCCGATGCAGATTGGGCAGGGAGCACACTCGAATGGAAGAGAATATTTGGTCATTGTTTTACTTTGGGGTTTTCCATGGTTTCCTAGTGTAGCAAGAAACAAACTTATGTGGTTTTGAGTACCACATAAGCAGAGTACATTTCATTATGTGTGGAAGTCCATGAAGTATTGTGGCTTCGCAAGCTCCTTGTAGACTTATTTGGACATGAGATGGATTCCACCGTTATCCATTGTGATAACCAGAGATGTGATAAGCTCTCAAATAATCTTGTGTTTCATGATAAATCGAAACACATTGAGATCAAATACCATTACATAAGGGATATGGTTTAGAGGAAAGAAATACATGTGAAATACCATTCTACACACACGCAAGTTGCATATGTCTTCACCAAACCGCTTTCCAGGACGAAATTTGAGTACTTTCATGAGAGACTTGGCCGAGTGGAAAATGCCTCCCTAGTTGAGAGGAAGTGTTGATGATTGCAGCTTCATGAGACATTCTCCAGGTTGTTCTCCTCTAGATTGAGTTGAGATGATCTATGAGAGAGCCCATGTGATGGGTGTGTCATACTCATATGGATTGAGTTGAGATGATGTGTGGTCTCTTTTCATGCTCTTTTGGACTAAGTTGAGATGACTTGAGATGGTCTCCTGTCAGACTCCTATGGAATTAGTTGAGTCTACTTGAGATGGATCTCCAGATGGTACTCCTATGGACTTATTTAAGTTATTCTATTGAGAGTGACATCCCTACTCAGGCGGACGTGTTTGTAGTGGCTGAACACTAGAGGATGTGAGAGATCCTTGCTATATTGTCTAAGAGTAAGATTTGTTGTAACCCTAATTTGTATTATCAAGGGTACAAGTTAGCCCCACCATGTAAAAGATAATTAATATTGTGTAAAGATTAATTATATTTTTGAGTTGTACAAGTAGGCCCTACTGTGCCAATAGACACACCTATTGTTTTGTTAGGTATTGTATATATAAGTGAGTATATCCCTATTGCGTATCGCTCACTCACACTTAATTGTTACATTCTCTCAAGCTAGTTGTACGACTGAAGTGCACACTTCTCTTAGGCGCAAGTTTCAAGGTTATAGAGCACCCTCTTATGTGGTCTAGGGTTTATGGTGTGGTAGATATTCTCTTGACTATATAGCAAAGGATTGTTGTTTTTTTCCCTTGATTGAGAAGGGTTTTCCTAGGATAAACTCTTGTGTTCTTATGCATGGTTATTCTTCTTGTGATATTGGTTACTGCAACTATTTTATATGGTATTGTTGCATTTTTTATGGTTTAAGTACATTCTGAATTGAAATAAACTACATGTCCTTGAGCTAAGCATTAAAATTCAACAGCTTAGATCTTGCATCTTCCTCAAGGGTCTTCTAATTGTTTTCATAGACAAGGTCATTTTTTATGAATGGTGATATTTGATGAATCAAAATGCTATCTAAGATTTATGTACTATTCTCAAACTTCAATACTTTATTTAGATGATCAGATGTTTTCTATAGTTCTTTTATTAAAAAATCAATTTCATCCTTCAACTTCTTACGATTTTGTTCCTTTTCTTTCATCTAAATTCTCACTATTTCTTCTATCATTTTTTCCTCTTCTAATTATTTTCTCAGAGAATAATTTTTTTCTTCAAGTCTCTCATAGAATTGATCCTTTTCTTTTAGTTTTCTTTCTATCAATTCATGTGTCACTTCTTTCTCTTCAACTTGAAGTTTAATTATTTTTTCTTTTTCTTGAAGGCTTTGTGAGAGTTTCTCCTTCAATAACATATTATCTCTTTTAAGATTTGTGATTTCATATTGATCACAAATAAGTTATTTTTATGTTCAACTATATCATCTTCATACTTCTGCAATTAATTTTTAATCTTTCTATTCTTTTCTTTGAGTTTGTATATTTCTTCTAAGGAACAAATGAGTTCTACCTCAAGATCCACTTCAGCCTCAATTTCACGATTGTCTCCTATTTCATTGTCACTTTCATCAGAAAAATGTTTACCTCATTGATGTGTATATTATGTAAATTTGTTGAACCTACACAGAATAGATCTAGCTAGAAAATACCACACACATTTGCAGAGAGAAATTGAGAAAGAAGAAGCAAGAGAGAAAGAATGGAAGAATTCACATTAACCGTATTCCACACTCAAAGAGTGAATAATTTACAATAGATATAATCTACATGAGTAAATAATTCACTAGAGTGGTGGTCTAGAGTGATATTGACACACACCATCAATTACGTGAGTAAACCGCCACCTAGTCTAGTCTCTCGGGCAATTACGGGAGTGAAATGTCACCTAGTCTGAGTTAACTAGTCTATCAATCTTCAGTTAACTGACTGAAACCGAGTGAAGTGAGGAGGAGATAAGAGAATCATGAGTAATTCACTATTATGGTGATGATCCCAAGGACAATTCTCATTATCTAGTGATGATCCCAATGATGCATTGTGATAATCCCAATGTAGCATCTAGACTCCACTCAACTTATCAAACTGAAGTGAAAATTGAAGAGAATACTATCCCTAGAGGAATATTCTTCCTAAAATATAGGAGAATGAATAATGACTAATAAACATAGGAAAAATTTTAGGAAAAATAAATCCTAGGTGTGTGTGAAGTAACTCCAACACCCCCCTGAACATCATTATGGTGAAAATGAAGAATGGGTCCCAGGAAAGAGGCCATGTTAGGTACCCAAATACAAAATATACAATGAAATAAATAAAGGAAAGAGGGAAAACCTCATGGTAAACCCCCCCCCTCAAAGTAAAATGTATAAAAAAAATGAGAAGGAACAAAATTCAGTTGCTAAGCAACCCTGTCCTTCACTCCAAGAAGACCTCACAACTATGCAAGTTTGTGCTCATTGAAGATTTTGTTGAAGATGTAGATGTTTTCACAGATATGATGAAGTAGATGCATCATTGATATTTGCACATATATCCACTTTATATTCTTGTAATGAAGAAGATCCAAATAAAATTTGGATGAAACTTTGAAAACCGTGCGACCGTTTCCAAAAAAATGTTAAAATTTTGTTGATTTTAAAATGATCATAACTTCACTTCCTAAATTCCATTTTGGACGATTGTTTTTTTTTAATTGGATAATTTTCCGAGAGGAATTCAAATATACAATTTGTTTCTACAATTTTTTCTCAGAAAAAAATATCATAATTGAGTCTGTTGACTGCGGCTCCCTTTTTGTCTCCTGAGATGCATGCATTGTGAATGGGAAAGTGTCTGCATGTGACCCCTGAGATGCATGCCATATATATTCCACATGAAATTCAGAAAAAAAAAATCTGAAATGGATTATACATCATCTTCAATTAATGTAATACAAATTTGCGCAAACACTTATGTATAAGACTCTTCAGAACAAAATGTTTGATCTTCTAATGGCTTCTCTTTTAGCTCTATCTGTTCAACCTCCTACATGAAATATTCACAATATTCTTTATTCACAAAAAAAACCTCCAATATGGTCTTCATTTGGAGTTGATTCTTGTGATTCTTCATATACTTTATGGAAAAGTTCAGGAGAAACAGACATGCAGATACATCCTATGGCCATATCTTGTTTATTGAGAAAGTCATTTTTCTCATCAGCGGAATCAAGATCTACTTCCGTTTCCATAGTTATTTGGTAAAATCCTCTCCATCTAATCTGAAGAAGAATATTTGGCTTCCATTCCAAATATTTATTAGGCATGAGAATTGTTTTCGGTGAGTAAAACACAGATTCCATATTTTCTGCATTCTTCATTTTTTAGTACCTACAAAAATAGTTTGGTGTATATTTTTCTTAGTAGTACTTTGGCTATGATACCATGTAAATGTTTTTAACCTGCACATAATATATCTAGCTATAAAATAGCACACACATTTGCAGAGAGAAATTGAGAAAGAAGAAGCAAGAGAGAAAGAATGGAAGAATTCTCATTAACCATATTCCACACTCAAAGAGTGAATAATTTACAATAGATATAGGATAAATGAGTAACTAATGCACCATATTGGTGGTCTAGACTAATATGTACACACACCAACAATTATGGGAGTAAACTTCCACCTAGTCTAGTCTCTCGGGCAGTTACAAGAGTGAACTACCACCTAGTCTGAGTTAACTAGTATATCAGTCTTTAGTTAACTGAATGAAACATAATGAAGTGAGGAGGAGATCAAAGAATCATGATTAATGCACTAGTATGGTGATGATCCCACGGAAAATGTGCATTAGTTGGTGATGATCCCAATGTTGCATGGTGATAATCCCAATGTAGCATCTGGACTCCACTGAACTTATCAAACTTAAGTGAAAACTGAAGAGAATATTCTCCCTAGAGGAATATTCTTCCTAAAATATAGGAGAATGAATAATGACTAATAAACATAGGAAAAACCTTAGGAAAAATAAATACTAGGTGTGTGTGAAGTAACTCCAAGAGATTCTCCCTTTGTCTGTAGGGATCTTCTTTCTTCTTATTCTCACAATTTATAAATCTGTAATCATCCTTTCCATTTCTCTTTCAAATATTTAAGTAAGGCCATTCAACAACAAGGTTTCCTACTTCTTCACTATTAATGAAAAAATACTCACTTCTGTATTTTCCCAATCCTTTCTTGGGCTTCCTGGGAATGTTGGATTCCTCAACATCTCATTCACTATCTGGGTTGTCACTTGCTTAATTTTCTTCTTCCTTTTTCCATTTTAACATGGACTCTAAGGCTCCTTGATTTGCATACAAATCTTGTAGCTTATCTCAAAGCTATATGGCTAATGTGGATTGTCCCAATTTGGATTTTTTAGAATCCACTAAGCCACTTAAGATGGAATTCATGGCATGTTTTTTTTTCACATGCCTCATTTTTAGTTGCATCTATTGGTGGCATTTTTGAGGGAGTATAACCAATGACAACTGATTGTCATACATCATATCCTAGTTCCTGTAAATATATCTCCATTCTTGAACTCCATATTACATAGTTTGTTCCATCAAACGAGTGTTATGACATCTAGTCCATGTGTGCTACATGTATTATCCTTCCAATGGTTAGACTATTCATGAAGTAACCTTCTTTGATACCAATTGTTGGAACATACACTTTTACAAACTTTTAGACATTTTTAGAAGGAGGGTGAATCAATTTTAGACAAACTTTACCACTTTAACTGGTCATTACATAATCAATCATAAGAAATGAAAAGAATTAACCATATCAACATAGATAAAAAAAAAAGGCCCTGTATAGAGGTATTTAATGTGGAAACCCAAATGGGAGAAAACCAAAAGACTTTCTTTATAAGATATTGTAGGCACCAACCTACTATTACAATGCTTGTATGTACCAACCTACGAGATACACTAATATCCTTGACTGATTACCAACTCAACAATAGTATTTGCAGGAACCAAACTGTAGAAGACACCAATCCCCTTGGCTGAGAACCAAATCAACAACAATGTTTGTAGGCACCAACTTGTAGGAGAAACCAATCCCCTTGGCTGAGCACCAACTTAACAACAATGTTTGTAGGCACCAACCTACAAGAGACACCAATCCCCTTGGATGAGCACCAACTCAACAACAATGTTTGTAGGAACCAACCTACAGGAGAAACCAATCCCCTTTGTTGAGCTCCAACTCAAAACTGCATGTAGATATTTACTTTACTAGATCCATCAATCTCCTTAAGATGACAACAACATTACATTATATGTTTCCTTCAAGATTTCTTCATCTGAAAAGAATATTATTCTCTATTTCTTTTTTCATAGTTCACAATCTACATAAAATCCTTTGTCCTTGCACCTCCCAACCACCCTTAAACGTTCATATCTTCTTCTTATTTTTTTCATTCTTTTGTATCTTCAGACCTGTGAGCATTAGAGCTTCTCTTACTTGCACATACTCTTCCTCTTTTAGTTATGTAACCTTATAACTCCTCACTCTCCCGTCCTTTGTTCACTACAAACCATAAAGCCTTATCTCGCTTATCCTTACATCCACATCCTTCCTCGTTGTCACCTCTTTCAAAATGATTTGAGCATATTTATTTATACAACTCATGTGCTCAATGATTTATCCACATATGTAACGACCCTTGATTATTAATTATAATTAATTTAATAATATAATCCTAAAAATTGTTTCTTATATAATATTAATTAAATTAATCATCATTAATTTATTGTTCATAATTGTCAATGGTTATTTAATTATTAATAGAGTTGACAATTTAACTTATTAAAACTTACGTATATGAGTGGGATAACAAACATTAAATAAAGGATAAGAAGCATTTAATAATGGGATAAGATATTTAATAAGAGGATAAGGTAATAAATGTAGGGAAAAGGGAGTAAATGAAGGGAAGGCAATGAAGGAGGGATAAGGGGGGGAAAGGAGTTTGGGAGAGGGGATTATTCGACGGGAGTTGGGGATGAATTTTGGAGCAGGGATTGGTAGAGTGAAATTGGAGAGGAATTGACACAGTGCACCGGGGGTTTGCTGGGGTTTTGGGCACGGAGGGCTAGGATATCCG
This sequence comes from Picea engelmannii, assembly GCA_009831015.1. NCBI lineage: Eukaryota > Viridiplantae > Streptophyta > Pinopsida > Pinales > Pinaceae > Picea > Picea engelmannii. The sequence goes on along the minus strand of ML786654.1, from coordinate 244,399 downwards.
TTGATATCCTAGGGCTAGGAGCTAACTAGTCGGTAGGGAGGACGGTTTTGGGTAGTGTTCTAAAGAAGCGGGAAGGAAGCAAGCTGCAGACAACAGGAAGGATTATTAGCATCAGAGTTAAGGTATTTAATTCAAATTTATGCATTGTTTTAATTAGATTTATTACTCATTGATAAATTTTACTTGCGTAAGTGTTGAGAAAATTTGGAATTATTCTTCTTTTATAAACCTAGTAGAAATTACTGTACATTTGGTAGAATTACTAGATGTTAATTTAAAACCGGTCATTACATTTGGTATCAGAGCCCTGGTTCAAATCTAGAACCGAGGGCCTAAATAAGGGGTAGTTTTTATTTGTACATTCTTGGGAGAAAAACTCCAGCCACGCTTAACCTACACATAAAACATAGAACATTAATAAAAATAAAAATAAAATAAATAAATGCAAAACAAATTACTAAAGTATAATAAGCAACAAAGATGTGTCTAAGGAGAGTAACGATGTAACTGTCACTTTTGTATCAAGAAAATCTTGTGACTATTGAGTTCATTGATTAATACCCTCTAATTGCAGTTTTAGTTATCTGAAGAATATACTCCATGCACATAAGTTTTCACCTAGAGAAATCTGATCACTCTCACTGCTTGATAAATCCGATTAAGATGGATCTACTCTACTCTAGTGCATAAAATTGATATCATATTTTTTTTTTCATATATATATATATATATATATATATTCAAATTGGATTATTTTAATATAAATTTGATTGGAAACTTTTATCATAAATTCAGAAGTGTTTTCTAAAATTCAGGTGGAAAAATCAAATCTTTCAAAACTAATTAATATTAACATAAAGTTATATTAAGTTCTGATTTGATCAAATTCGAATGTGATGACTAGATAAAGTTCTAGTTTTTGAAAGACATCAACGTTTTAACCTAGAATTACCTCTCGTCTTAGGCAGTTGTGTTCTCTCCATCGTTTCGGGGGGCGCACTGATGGTCTGCTTGGGGTACAGCTGGCAGAACTGCCCGATCGATCTCTGCTCCCACGGTAGGAGGTCGGATTGCTGCTCGGACAATTTGATAATTCACGTTTCTCCGAGGCCGTGCCATCTAAAACATAGAATTTGACATGAATTCATGGAAAGGAATCAGTAATCTGGAAAATGAGAATAACAGGGGGAAAACTCAGAGTAATATTCTATTTAATAAGAAAGAAAGGAATGATTGAACCCGCGACCCTTACCATCTCTGACGCCTAACACAATCCACACCAACATGTTTTCCAGCCGAATTGTTCGGCGAATGATGGACCTCTGATCAGACGCCTGTTCATACACATGGAACTCAGAATATAACTCCGCTAGTCAGAAAAACGAAAAATATGACTGACCTTGAATTCCACAACATGCTTTGCAAACTCAAATCATGTTTTATACAAGAATCTCCTTCATATCTACTTTCTTGAAACAGGATGACAGCTAAACCAAACCCTAGCCTGGATTCAGCGATCAAAACAATGAAGAAAAGCATAATCATCCCAAGGTATCGGTATCATCTTTGAAATAATTATCATTACCATGGCGAGCGAGGCATGCAGCGAGGTATAAACAAACACTGTAGCCGAAACCCTGGGCTAATACCAAAGTATGTCAAAAATATATATATATATATATATATATATATATATATAGCTAATTTGCAGCGAATATATGAATATTTTTCAAACAACGAAATATAGGAATTTTTACAAACAGCAGCAGCAGCTAAAAAAAAACAAAACATTTCAGTGTTGAGCACCAAACACCGGTCTGTAGCAAACAACACAACCTAAGTCTAATCGAAGCCAATGCACAAGATCCAAACCAAATCACACGGAGGAAAAGCCCACGCCAGGGTATGACTATGCTCAACACCGGTCTATAGCAAAGAACACAAGACAGCCAAGACCGACTACCCAAACACCACATATCGAATCTCATAGAGGAGAAGCTCGCAAGAGGGGCCCAAAAAGCATGCACCACACAAACACAAGCCAGCGCAGGTCTGTAGCAAATACAGAAGCCAGCGCCAGTGCCAACACCAAACCCCACAACGATTAGATCAAATCTGAAGCTTGATTCAGAAAGGCAACACTCAAACCAAGTGTTGTCGTGCAATGGGCGCGATAACCATTAAAATAGACATGAGCACCCATAAAACGCAGAGGGGCCAGCGCACTGTATTCGCCATGGCGGCCATGCTCCCTCACACCTCCCTGCACAGGTGACCACAACTATTGAGGAGACAAAAGGGAGAGTTTAGGGTTTAAAGAAGTGGGTCGATATTTTATTTCCATAAATAAAAGTGAGGGACACGTGGGCTACATGCGAGCCCATGCTGCCGACTTAACAGTTGTGGCAAGAGGGCCTCATATTTTCCCCGCGCGGCCAATTCAAAAATTTGACTAAATGTTATATGAGCCACACTATGCACCTCCAGGATAGCGTTATATTCAGCCATTAATGTTAAAAGGGTAGCCTTATATTTATTTTATTAAATTTCCTTTTATTTTTATTTTTTTTATATTTTATATATATATATATATATTTTAATATGTCTAGTTGAAATATAAATACTAAATTTCATA
>ML786654.1:178223-205452 GCA_009831015.1 Picea engelmannii | reverse complement strand
ATATATATATATATATATATATATATATAACCACACTATTGAAATGAATGAAACATCTAGAGCATCATATGCTTAAAACAAACGTTCTCTTACTAGAACACGTGCCTCAAATTTCACACATAATCAACATTACAAACAATTACAAACAGACACACATAATCAACATTACAAACAAGCTACAGTAGAAATTACTCTCATTCACGAAATAGACAAAACACATCAAATATTGTACACTTTTTTGTATATGTCAAAATAAGAACACATATACAATAGCACCCTAATCAGATATGTTCACTATGAGAAAGAAATGTTTAGCAAAGCTCATACAACAATTGAATTATATGTGCATATATGTGGACTCGTACAACTATTATACGTGCATATATTATATTATTATGTGAATTATATGTGTATATTTAAGTTAACAAATATTATATTATTACCCAAATTATATGTGTATATATGAGTTAACAATGAACTAATGTATCATAAAATAAATAGTCCAAAGTTGCAGATAATCACTTATAATTTACTCTCTATAATAAATAAAATTAGGTCAGTGTACTCGAGTGGAATAAGAAAGTTTCTTTCGTTTTTTTCTTTTTTAGCCAAAGTTAATGTTCAAATATTAATTCATAGAGAAGGATGAGAATGCAAAACAACTGCCAGATTTATAATTTCCAACTAGAATTCAATTCAAGTAGACGTTCAATAGTACAGTGTTGATGACATTAGGATTAAATATGGGTAAAAAGAAAACACCCTTTCCATTCCCAAAATCAAATGTTAAAATAAGTGACAAATGAGATAGACTGTAAAGTGACATAAATTGAGATTACATATGTCATGATGACAACTCCAAATTCGTTTTTCGTTATTAGAAGGATTGATATTATGAGATTGTTGGTAGTACTATTATTGTATATAATATGTCATAACACATATAAACCATGAGAACATCATATATATAATCCATTATAAGATATATAAACCTTGATATTTAATAATTATAATCATAAGACCATCATATATGTATGTATACTTTTTTATTTAATATTCATATATGTATATATAAAAAAAAATATGTGTAAAAATAAATATATAATTAAATAAAATATATAGTAATTAAATAATAAAAATAATAGTATGTATTTATAAAAAATAAATTAACTGAAAGATCATAATCATATTGATAATAAACCATGTGATATAACAAACATATATCAAATCACGCCAAGGAGGGGAAGCCCGCGGGTTTGACCCCGAGACTTTTCCCCCATAACAACTACAACTACCAATGCACCACTGCCATGGGACGTAGAAACCATAGAATAGGCAACGTGGGGCCTGGCATGAGGCCCACATGCCTGCATCCACTACTCCATGCACATTAATAATAATAATAATAAAACAAAACACAAATTTCTATTTTTTTAGTGTTTCGTTCGAAGTTATTTTGTTTTCACTTTTTTTTTCTTACCACTTTCTCTAGGGTTTCTTTCAAAGTTTCTTTCCCGGCTAACTCCCTCACTGAATGACCTTTCTTTTGGCCATGCCCTTCATCTAGGAGTGTGGCCATGACCAACCTCTACCTGCCTGCCTCCTCTTTCTTCTTATCAAGCAGTTTTCCTCACAACATTTGCGTAGTTTTCCTCACAACTTTCGTGCACAAGATAGGATTCCCGTGGGTTTTCATTGTAATAACTTCTCCTTAACGAATTATTCCCTCCCTTGGGTGCCATTGTTGGAGCTTGGATTAAACAATAGGTCTCTAAAATTATATGACCAAATTCATGGAGTGAATCACCGCCATGGCGGGCTTTGCAACAAGTCGTCACAACCATTCCTTAGGGTATTATTGTTTAAATTTCTGCAACTTAGCCATTTCTTCAGGTATTTTTTTTTAAATTTCTTCAACTTAGGAGAGGTACAACCCCTTCTTTTGTTGGTGAGCATTTTATGGAGTTTTAAGTGTGACCCAGGGCTTTCTTTGGCATGGGTGGCCTGGTTAGGCACGACCTGTCCATGGTCGACCATGAGGTTTATTATTAGTTCTTTTTTCTTCCTCATTGGAGGTGGGTATACCATGGTGTCCTTGAGCATGCACGGCCATGGAAAGGTTTGGCCAAGGACCCCTTCTTGGTCTATTAGCTTCTTGACCCAAAGGCTCAACCTTGACTATGCTCCAATGGTCTAAACTCTGCCACAATGCAAACCCAGGTTCGTAAGCAAAAGGACATGAGTTCGAACCTCACTGCAGGCTCTTCTTCATTCTTAAGAATTAATAAAGCCTGTTGGTTTTATAGCATGAATGTGTAAGTTTTTTTTTCCATAGCACAGTGGTAGCTCAGGTCGCAAGTTCGAAACCTCGCTAGGGCTCTTCATGCACCTCTCAAAATGTTAGATTGACCATAGTTTTTATTTTATTTTCTTATCAATAAAGTTAGGGATTTCACTATTTTATTATTATTATTATTGTTTTGTTGTTGTTGTTAGGGAAGCTATGTAACTCAGTGCAATTTATGAATCAAGTTAGCTTTTATTTTATAATATTTTCATATATATATATATATATATATATATATATATATATATATTATTCAATGAAACAAGATATAAACCGAACACATTTTGTTTTTAGATTAAGTTTGTTTCTTTGTTTTCATATTTAGAAATTTTGACCCATCTAATGTTTCCTTTATGATGTCTTTCTTTGTCCTTTGCAGGTGAAAGTTGTTCCAAGTAAACAGGTGGTTTGGTGGCTGAAACTAGAGATGGGAGGATGAAACAGCTCCACTCCTCCCTGCTACACCTTAATCTATTTCATAATTCTTATTAGTGTTTTCAGAGTTTTTTTTTTTTTTTTTAAAGGTTTTATTAGTGGAATTTTTAGGGTTTTCTGGGTTGTTTCTAGTTTATTTCTAGGGTTTCTCAAGGTTATTTTCATTTTTTTTTAAACTGTTTCTAGTTCTAGGGTGGTTTCGTTTTTAGATTGTTTTCAATTTATATGACATGAAAACTGTAGAATATTTTTCTATGTAGTAGAGGAATTTGCTTCAATCCAGGGAATAAATTTCTGGCTTTTTTTTATCAGTTTAAGAAACTCCCTATTTTCAGTTGTAAGTAGGCCCTTAAGGCTCCAGTGTTTCAAACTGAAGCTCTGATACCATGTGTAGAAACCATACTTAATTAAATCCAAAATTCCGTACATCTAAACATATAATTCCTTTCTCATACATAAATAATTCATTCACATCATAAGCATAAATATTTTGCATAAATTAAAATCTATCTACAGCATGAAAATAACTCAACAATTCACAATAAAATACCTACTTCTGATGCTAATCCCCGTCGATATGGTTGTCCCTTCCCTGTTGCCTTGCCTAGCCTGATGCATTGACCAACTCTGTCCAAACCGACTAACCTCCCAGGCAGCTAGGAGCAGCCTGTCCATCTCCCTAGCTCCAGGAAACTGAAAGGAATCCTAGTCCCCGTGCCCAAAACCCCTAGCAACCCGGTGGCCCCTGCAATGATACTCCAAGACTGCAGAACTCCACCACAGAACTAGAAAATCCAAGAAAAGAAACCATAATTCTCGTCTCCTCCCCAAAAATGCTTCCCTCTCCCCAAAAAAATGATCCTCCCCCCGTAGGGCTCCTCACATCATATCCCCCTTTCACCGACTCTCTTCCCCCTCATTAATTTCCTTATCCCTCCTTTATTACCTTATCCCTTTATTTATTATCCTATCCCCTCCATTTAATGTTTCTTATCCCCTTATTTAATGTTTTATCTCCTCCCTCATACATAAAGCAATTAATTAAATAAATTAAAATTATTAAGCCCCTTAATTTATTACCTATGTCATTGAATGTGATATGTAATTAATTAATCAAAAGTTATAAACAATTAATTAATAAATAAATATTTAATTAATATTATTAATGTTAATCATTGTTTAATTAAAACTATATTAGGACAATTAATTATCTAAATAATTTTTACTTAATAATCCCTAAGCATATATTCAACTAGGGTTGTTACACTCATGAACCTTTTGCCATCTAAAAACACTAAAAAAACTAAGTTTTTGGAGGGGAGCGCTCCCCTATAACTATCTCAGGAGTGCTGGCGCCCCCCCATAATCCATCAGGTAGCGTTATAGTGCTACATCAGCCCTTTTGCAGGAGCGCTCCTATCCTCAGGAGTGTTGGATCTCCCCTATGCACTACTAGGGAGTGTTATAACGCTCTGAGTGCCCTTTTGAGGGAGCGCTACCTATTCTGGGCAGCAGTTGATTAGTTGAGAAGAATGGGGGAAGGATCTTTTCATTCTTAGAAGTCAATTGGGTTCGAATCCTCAATCCATCCATGATCTAAGGGATGATCCCTAACTGAAGGAGGAAAATCCTCAACTTCCCCAAGGATATCTCAAGTGGTTAAAGCCTCTCCAAGACTATATAAGCAAGCTTTCTCATGGTGAAAGAGGATTGGAAAAGGAGAATCACACCAAACTTATGATCTTATAAGTGGTGTTGGAACAAAGATATTTTGGAAGCAAGATACCTATGATCTCATAGGGAGCAATCGGTGAAGCTATCATCATTTGGATCATGGATCTTTTGAGCAAGGGGTAGACAAGGAGGACTTGACGAAACTGCTACAATTCATCTATGGATATAAGCAATGTTTTGTCCTCATTAATATAATTTGCTTGGCCTGTTTCTTTCTAATTCGTGTTCAATCTCACATGAATTTGTCTCTTTAGTATATAGACCTATTTCGGACTAATCTTGATAGAGTAGGAAGTAGTCGTACTTTGTTTGTCTACAGGGCTTATTGAGGAGCGAAAGATTGGAGCTTAACTCGGAGCGTGCAGGGACAAACACCGGTAAAAGGTACTTCTTTTCTCCTTCCTCCTCACACACTAGTTCACCTAGATCTAAAAGGAAGTCAGTGACCATGATAAGCACTTTTTGTCTTAGAGTTAAGAGTCTAGCTCTTTGAGGAGATCTACCTGTCCGCAGGGAGATTTTCCTTCAACAGTGTTAACATTATTATATGGTCCTTATTTACTAATGTCATCCTTTATTACATAGAAAAAATATTATTCTACCTACTTGAGGAGTTAGGGAGCTTACGTCCCTAACAATTACAAAGGGGCTATGATACCTAGTGCTATCATAACAAGGTGAAATGTTTTTTTGAGTAACCCCAAAAGCTAACATGTGTGTGCTTGAGTGGTCTTCCATTCCTTCCCTCATACTACATGTGGAAAAACAAATTTGTTCATTTACTACATTTTTATAACTCTACTGGGGATTTCCCATAAACCCTTCTCTCTCTCAAGTGAAGGATCCTTCTTGTTCTCTCCATCTTCCCCCCGATCCCACCATAGGAGGTGTTTTATATTTCTTCTCTAAGAGAGGGAGGGTCCCTCTACTCTCTCTCTCACTCTTTTCTAAAGTAGCCACCTATTCAAGACTCTATCTCTCCATGGTGGAAGCCATGCAAGGTAGCACCATCAACATGGAAAGTCACGTGGCTTCCCATGATCCACCTTCCCAAACTTGATTTTTGGTGTGTGTTCTTGGAATTGAACATAATTTCCATGGTAGCTTATGCATCTTCCCATGACCCCCCTTGCCAACCTTTGTGTTTGATGCATATTATTAGTATTGAACCTAATTTCCCTCAAGTATTTGATCACTCTCTAGGTTATTCCACATGGCTTCCTAACCCTATTTACTATAAATATATCCATCCCATGTTTAGGAACAAGAGAGAGGATCTCTCACACCTAAAAACAAGGAGAGAGTACTCACTTTTCACATGAGTACTTATTCCTCTCAGGTGAACCTATCCTCCCCTCTTCTAAAGAGCCTTTTGATGACAAGAGGGCACCCTTTCCCTCTCTCTCTCTCTCTCCCCTCTAAGTGTTTTAACTATCCACTAGCAAAGGTTTAACTAATATTTGATTCCTCACCAACCACCTCCTTTTTCTTGGATCCCCTGATTATTGGTGCTACTATGAAAACCACACACACCTTACTGCAAACATCAATCCATACAATCCAAGTATAAATACAACCGCATCACTATGAACCTCAAATTTGTCAAACTTTGGCCAAGAAATACCAATGTCATTCCACAACCTTTAATAAGACCCCATCCCCATATAGGTGTTCATGCAACATTATCTTCAAACATGATCCAGGTTCTCTTGAAAATCACAACACAACCTCTTAGACAAGTTCACATCCCAACATAGCACCCACAATAAGCACACATTCAAACAAATCCATAAGGAAAAGATCACATTCCAATTATCCCGTAAGAACAATATTACATCCCAACATTCCCCCAACCATAAGAATAAGCCTACATCCCAACATTCTCCTATCCATAGGCACAAGCATACATCCCAATGATTTCACAATCTTCTACCCATGTGTTATGATCAACTGCAACACTCTCTCAACCCTATTTCCCCAACAATTTGGACTAGTGTACATGCTAACAATATCACAACCCTAAATTATCATAGTTCAATGGAGGTAGAACCTAAGAATTCATTTCGACAATAACCTTTCTTTCTTCATTTTATGCCCCTTTCCTCAACTAAGTATAGGAAGTGGTGGTGGGGTGCCTCATCCCAACAACAATACTGCCCCCTTTGGAGGATTCTTTTGTCAAAACTCAAACCATGGTGGCAGGTTGAGGCATATGACAACAAGGCCTTATTTTGATCTAATATTTAAATAACCATTTACACACTAGATTTCACAAATGCATATTCCTCCAAATCTACCATAATTATTACCCAAATTTTGGGGCACCATTGGAGAAGACCCTTGACACCACTTGGATGCTTTCACCATGGTGTTCTACAAGTCCATTAGAAACAAAAGAATCTTGATTAATCTCTTTCTATGATCCCAAATAAGAAACTTTGTGATGCAGTCTCTTCCTATTAGCATAATATTTCATCCAACACTTTGACATGACCATACTAGATTACTATGATATGCTCACTCTCATGAACCTTAAACAAGAAGATACATCACCTCCTTTAAATTTCATTGATACAAATATATACATTATTTCACTTAATGGATACTTGAGAATATCCTTTATGGAATTTTTGTATGGCCATGAACCAAAAAAATAGAACAAAATTGTTTCTTGAAGACCCCAAATCAACAAAATATGACATCAACCTTCTCTTACACATATAGAATTCCTAGATTAAGGTGAAAGAAAACCTACAACCTAAAACCCAAGTCTCCAACTTAAATGCAATAGGTGATGTGGTGATAGAAGTTCCCCTACCTAAGATTGAAATTAGAACCATCTTCCACACTAAACAGAAGGAGAAACCCAACCCTTCTAACTCAACTATGGATATGTGATGAAAATACCATGAGAGAGACAACACACATAACATTTAATATTGGTGAATACTTAAGAAATTGAATGAAGAGAAAATATAGATCAATTAAACTCCAAAATCCAAAAAAATTCTTGTAGAATAAAATTCTATCCTTGGGATATACATTGACCCCATGCCAGATTATGAACCTCCTTCCAAATATTCTAAGAAAAATAAGATTCTTTTGATCCTACCTCTTATTTCTTTGATGAAGAGGAGGAATATGTTCAACACCCTTCACCTAAGAAAAAAAAGGAAGGCACATATCAATCCCTCTCCTAGATTTCCTCCTAAAGTGACAAAAATAGTCCACATGATCAATTTGTCTCCAGGTGAACTGGAATCGATCCCTTATTGGATCACAACTATGATTTTTTCATATACTAAGACACCACCCATTCTATAATATTCCCTCCTTGAAGTCATTATCATTGACACTATCCTCCCAGCTCATTAGGTATGGATCTATTTAGACTAACCTATGCCTGAATTCCATTTTAGCTTGATTGACGTTGAAATCAACTTACACTCTCATTATATTGGAGTGATTTTTTGATGTCAACATAAAACCTATGAACCTCATATCCTCTCTCCTCATTGTCCTTTGAGTCATGGATTTCCTAGCTCCATCCTCTTCTTCCTTCATTTACAACCTCCCCCCTCACACCTCCTAGATGTCCTTCATTCATGTCTTTAAGGAATTCCCTAACCAAAGGGGTTTCATAATTGAATCCCTCTTCAAGTTCCCCCTTGAGCTTTCCCAGATACATGCCCATCCCTTTCCTTTTACCTTTTCAATATCATCTCTACCAAAAAATATAAGGCCAAACAACTCATTCTTTATTGAGTTATGATACAATTAATTCATGATCAAATGAGTCATTGTTGATCATGGTTGCACCCTTAACATCATATAAATTCCTATTTATCATGCCCTTTGTGCTACCCACTTCTCTCCCACTTCTTGGAACCTCTATGGTTTCAACATATTTTAGACAAAGACTCTCAAGGCCATCATTATTCCCTTATCCATTGGCCCTTATTTAGTGAACACCTATTTCTTATTACTCTTATGGGACTTAGACTTTAACATCCTCATTGGGTACTTGTGGTTGGATGTGACAATGGTTGACATTCAATGTAACTTCATGGGAGAGATATTTGTATTTCATGAAGATAAGACCTATTCTATTTCGTGGGACCTATCTAATGACATCTTATAGGATGACACTCATGGACTTCCTATGTACTAGTTACAGTTCGGGGAGGGGGGGCATTATCGTGTTTCATATGTTATTTTGGTTCTACCCTCATGGTTTAATATAACCTTTCCAACCAAGGGGGAATGTGGCATTCTTACAGGATTTCTTGGCACTATCATTTATCATGCCTTTTATTTTATTCATTACAACATATTATATTGATTGGTCATGTTTGTGCCATTGGTCGATGTTGTTTCAATGACATATATTTTATATTCATTTTGTTATAATTGCTTCTCCATTGTTGATTATTGGTGGAGAAATATCCAATTATTTCTCTCATGTTCTCTGATGTTCTAGTCACTACTCTCGCTTGCTCGGTGCATGATGGGTTCAAGTCTTATTCATAGTTGTTGTGTCTTCTAGCTTGATGGATTACTTTCCTAGTGGTTTTCTTAGATATTATCATTCCATAATTTTTCCTAGGACCGGTACCGTCCATTATTTAAAAATCCTTTAATTTTATCTAGACATAATCCATATTGTTCCTATATTCCATAATATTCCTAGTCCATGAGGGTGCATGAATTGTTTAATCCATTTTCATTTAGTTTTTCCTTCATAACCAACCTTTCATTTGGAATATTTGATTATCTCACATTTTCCATGTGTAAACATACCAAAGTGGTTTGGAATAATTTCATTGTTAATTAAATAGACCGAAACCTATGGTTAAATGCTGCATTATTGTCCTATTGTATTCATTGGTTCTAAACCTTAATTGAGGCCTCATTCCCTAAGTTGCAATTAAAAAAAAGAGAAAGAAAGAAAAGAAAAGAAAAAAGAAAAAAGAAAACAAGTATTAGGGAATGCAACTTAATGTTCTTGTGGTAGACAAATCGAGGGTAGCAATCCCCTTTGGCACACATGTTGAGGAAAACTGATGTGTGTGTGTGTGTGTGTGTGAGTGTGTTAGTGGTTTCCATTATGAGAAATTCATTGAGTCTCTTTATCCTTATTCACATTGAAACGTACCACATCTATTGACCACATTTTATCCTTGACACATATATTAAGGAGGTGGTTAATATTGCACAAGTTTTTAGGGTTAGTCAATGTAATATACCCCATCCCAACCGAGGGACATTGTGGTGTAGAATACTCATAAAAATGAAATTTTTGCTAACTAATTTGATACTTTTGCAGCTAACTGATTTCCTATAGCTTTCAACTACACATTAAAAATGAATTTAGCGATTGTTTTCTACCATTACATTGATGCAACTACAACATGATGAAATGATGATGAAATGCAACTAGTAACTCAAACACAATAGCATATAATCAATCTTATACACATAGTTCATTCACAATAATTATGCACATAAATCCAAATACAAACAAGATAAAACACTTATATTTGATGAACATATGTGCAACCAACTACTTGGGACAAATGCTCCACCCAACCATAGATTGTCTTTTCCAAATATCAATACCTAGTCACTACCGAGCTGAGGCTAGTAATCCATAAAAGAGGGTGGTTTCTCTGTACGCTCACAACTCAGAAAACACACAACCCACTGATATTCTCCTACAACTATCTTGATTTTCCACTAGCTCTCTTCCTTTTGACCCACCAAACCCAATGAATGTACCCCTTCACTGATATCAGTCCCTTGGGCATCCCATTCATTTATCAGTGTCTCTCTACCATAGGTAGCTAGGAATATCTCAACTAGGAACTAAAGGGAAATCACTGCTAGGAAGAACTACTAGAAACAACAAAAAACACTTGTTGTTTTAGTGAAACTCACTCATGAGTTCACTCTTCAGGCATGACAACCCGAATCTTTGGTCTCTAGCTCCAAATATGATCCAATACACTCCATCTTTATCTAGAATTCACCATCCATCATTGCACCAACTCCAAGCTTTGTTTCTTTCTCTCTACTTGCTACTCATGCACAAAAACTCAATGTGTAAAAACTATTGTCCACACCGATACAAATTTCCTCTCCTTTGGCTTACTTTCTCGACTCACACACTTCCCCAAGATGATTGTACTCATCCCCCATGTGCCCAATAACTTTTTTATGTGACCACTCATACCCACCCTCTTACATGTATTCAATGATTGGCTTTGGGAACACTCAATTAGAAATTAGAAGTTTCATACACCAATAGAAAATTTAGGAAAATGGGTTGAATTAATATACATGGGTAATTCTCCCTTGGACCACCTCTTAGGAAATATCCTATAATATCCCCTCTCTTGTGAACTAATTCATCCCCCATCTCCATCCATGTCACGTTAGCAACTGACATCAACATTTTATTATTAACATTCAGAAATACAATTCACATATTACATCGCTTTAGCCATAATCACACATCATATCTACATAAGCATTAATTAAACTGGGGATCATAGTGGGGATTTACCCAGTGGATTTGACTAAGACTCTAAGATGTGGTTCCAAAACTCTAGCTACTCAAAATGGAGTCTTACATTTTGTTTTCTTCAAAATTGTCAAAAAAATGTGGGTATTCTTCCCATGTGTTTTATTCATTCTCCTATGTAGTATATTTAGGACCATAATAGGTCCACTGAACCTTTACTAGCCCTATGGCTTTGTTCCTGAGATATTTGACATTTTGGTCCATCATGCGTATTGGTTCCACTTGAAAATACCCTTTGTGCTCCACCTGGATCACATTCCAATCAATTATATGGTTAGGGTCAAGCACATATTTCTTTAATAATGACACATGAAATACATTAAGCACTCTCATGGATGCATACAACGATAGCATGTATGCAAATCACCCTATTTTTTTTATAAGATTTCAAAAGGCCCACAATATCTCACTTCCAACTTTGGGAAACTTCCTAATCTTAGCGAACTTCTCTTTTCCTTCACTTTTAAAACACATGTTCTCCCACTTTAAAATCTCTAAAAACTCTATTCTTGTCTGCATAAATGTTATTCCCATCCTAGGAAACCTTTAAATTCCTCTTGATCTTTGCCATCTACTCTTCCATTGCCTTTAACAATTCTATCCCAACAACTGCTCTATCTGTTGTATTATCCTAACTCACTAGTGCATTGCATTTTCTTCCATACAATGCTTCAATCAATGAGGCCTGATACCCATTGTTGTAGGCAAATTCAACTAAATGAATATAATCTTCCCACTTTAATTGTTGATCCATCATGTACATTCTAAGTATATCTTCAATGATTATATTAGTCCTTTCTATTTTTCCATCTGACTCTAGATGATACGTTGTACTAATATTTAAATTTGTTCCAAATACTTTGAACAAAACTTTCCAAAACTTTGATGTGTGTTGTTCTAGAGTCTGTACTTAAGGCTATAAAGTACCGAGTCTAGGCATACAAAAAGTGTGAAAGATGTAGATGGAGAAAACAACTGGGAAAAGAAGCTAAGGCTGGTTTATGAGTTGCCTGGGTCTAGCTTCTAACTGTTCCTGAATGTTTATATCCCGTTCAATGGCTTCCCATGAAAGTTCAAGTTCGGCCCGAGTAGTAGTAGTTTTCAGAATGGTATCGAAAAGGTTTAAAGCGAGGCTGGTTTGATCTGAGAGACTGGGTTCTATGTTGGGTTGTCGTTCCACAGGGATAGTCATAAAGGAACAGAGCTTTTGTAAAGCATTGGTTGTTGTTTCACCTTTAGATTATACAAGAAAGAATCCCCAAATAAAATTAATAGTATAATGAAATCATAGGTTGTTTTCCGCAACTGAGTTAAATTTTAAAACCATGCATGAAGCGAAAGAAAACATAGATCTGTTGAACAGTGTGAGGCATCAATCAAGGAAGAATCTCACCTTGTGACAGAAGAAGAAGATAAGTAAGAAAAACTTTAATGAAGCATATGATATAGAAATCTAAACAATTCACAGGTCTTGTACCTGCTGATAGCCGATACAGAGGAAAAGTTGTAAACAATTAGATAACTGAAATAAATGACCACCACAGTAGAGGTTGTACTAAATTGCAGCTAAGCATTCATTAAATACACATATGAGAAATGATGCGAAATGCGAAATAACAGAAGAAACACATAACCCAGTCTTGACGAAAAAAAGAGTCTTCGATCTACCTAGTAATAATTCTAGCGAAAGAAATATTCTCTGGTACAATTGGCCAAAGGAGAAAAGCGTTTGCCCCTTCTTTCAAAATTATGCTTATACAAAATTTTAAAATGCTTTGAATTCTAATCGTTCTAAAAATTTTGGTTACAAATGGAAAATGAAGCGTTTCACTTCCTTGTCTCTTGTCTTCCTCCACGTGGGTAGGGCGTTTTATTTTCTTGTTCTCTGGTTCCAAAAATAGGATGGGATCAGCATTTGTCACTGCTTGCGTCCAGAAGTCTTCCCTTTCCCCTACTCGATACAAATAACACACTTTTCTACTAACTGGGCTATCATCTTGGAAGGTTCATCTTAACTGCTCACCTCGAAAGTGTAACAATTGTTTGCCAACTGTGGCAATCTTTTTCCTACTTGTTGGTCTTCCGCGATGATAGACAACAATTGCAAGCTTGGTCTTATCAACCATTTATCCACTTGGGCGATGTTGACCTAACTTACCTGGGATAATTCAATTTGTCCTTTTTCCCCATTTTCCTTGATATCCAGCAGATGTTTAGCTATGTTAATTTTGCCCAGTGTTCCAGCACTACTTTCTTTATCGAGATATAACAAATTTTTATTTATCAAGCCGAGTGTCTCTTCACAAGCATCTCTCGTCTCTTTAGCTCTTTTTCTGCTCTCGGATATATTATGTTCCCATGACTTCAGTAAGATGTTACCTCTAGTTTGCTCTGGGATAGACAACCTGAAACTGATGGCCACCTCTTCTTTTGTTGTTGCTATAACAACTTCTTGGAAAGAAACCCGAGTTGTTGCAGCTTCTCTTTCTCTCGAGGAGATATCCTTTAATGCTTGTTCTATCATATGAAAATGATTTTGTATGGTTTCTACTTTGGCAAGTAGATCCTATTGAGCTACTTCTACCTTATTTCGTATTTCCATGGCTTGGGATTGGAATATTGTTATGTCTATGACCTGGTTTTCAACAGAAATTAATTTAGACTGCAACAATTTTATTTTCTCTTCCTGTTGACTTACCTGCGTTTGGATTATTTGTGCCAACTGATGCATCTTCTCAAGGTTGGATTTAAGTCTCTCAATTTCCTGTTGATCAATCACTTTGGCTTGCTCGAAACCTTTGTTTACTTCATCCATGGCATTCGTCTCTGCAGTTGTTAACCGAGCCTCCAATTTGTTGATCAATAGGTTCTTTTGTTTCAACTGTGCCCTCAAAGTTCCGACTAAATATTGGTTGGTTTTTGCGTAAGCCCCCAATGTTCCTGCTATCTCATTGGCGAATTCTTCCTCTTCCAAGGCCTCCCCATCTGCTAGGATTTTGCATTTTTTAGCTACTGCGCCCTCTCTTTGATATGTTTCTTGATTCACCATGGCCTTCCTTTTCTTACTGAAGAAGAATTCATTAGGAGGCAACTCTTCTACAGAGATAGGTGTCAGGTCCTCCTTGAATATCCACTCTATATCAGGGTTCCCCTTTGTGAATTGTAAGGGAGTGATGGATGCAATGGGGCTACCGATTTCCTTGGTAACTATCTCTGGGTTTCCTTCTTTTTGGTTGGCAAGCTCTTCTTCATGATTCAAGATCTTAGTTTCCTCTATCTTTTCCTAAGTCTCTTGTTTGCTAGGGTTTGCACCCGCTGAACTTTTATCTTCTGCTTGTTGTGTACTCAAATGTTGTGAGTTTCTGCCCTATAAAAATTTAGGGAGGCAACTTATCCTGTGCTCTTGGAATGTATAAAAATCGACCATATCACTGGGTAGCAGAGCTTGAACCCAACTTAAGACTTCAGAGTAGGACCTCGCACCTCGAAATATTTCGTCATGAGGTGAGTCTTCATGTTTTTATCTCTTCATCCCACAGCTCACCATGTGATTACTCACAACCTTATTAGGGTCGTGTTTCTTAAACTCAATGTCCACCAATTTCATTTCCTCTAAGGTCGTAGCCTCCGCTTTGGCATGGACAAAATCTAATAAAGAATATTTACCAATGTGAATGGGGAAGGGAGGCCATACCTTCTTTGATACTCCTTTGAGCTCCTTTCTTATCCCATAGAGCACAGTTTTCTTGGCGATCTTGCAACATACTAGCTTGTCTGGTAAGAATAGCGGGAGAGCATATGGGGGGATAGAGGTACCAAAAACCCTAATATATAAAAATTCCACTTCTATATACCAATCTGCCATGTTTCTCAGGTTGGTATTGATGTTATCTGAAATCCTGGGAGGCGGATGGCCGAAGATAGAGACATGCATTGGCACCATTACCCAATTGAAAATATCGTAGATGAATTCTTTGGCTTTATTTTCCTAGAGTTTTGAGTGGTAGACATGAATAGGCTCTGCATTAGTTGGAGTCTAGCTCCAGCTCATTAAAGGGAAAGGTTTCATGAAGAAAATAGTGTCCATGATGTAATCAGACATGAAGAATGATGACCCTTTCCCACTTGCCTTTTGTGCTTGATATTCTATAATTCAACTGGCCACACTGTCTGACAACAATTTGGCCCAGTCGAAAGAGAATCCCTCTGCTACTGTGTGCATAAGTGGTACCCATGGGAGAAAGAAGTGAGAGGTATCCTCCTTCCCATACAATCTGCAAACCATCATTGCTATATACATGAATTGTGGTACCAACGATGAGATTGAATAAATTCCATTAGTATTGGCCCTGAATTTCGCGGGGTGCGAAACCCAGTCTTTGATCAGATCGGATAAGATTTTCCCAAACTGCTCGCATTCCTTCTTTTTGAAACCCTCCAATAATCCTGCCTTGTGAGTAAGGTCTAATGTGGCAGACAATTTATACATTTCCTGTAAATGCTCTAGTCTGAATGTCCCAATTGCCACCTTCTGCTCATTGAAAATTGTCCTAGTCGGGATGTCTACATGGTCCAGCGCCCATCTGATCATATCATAATAGGGAAAAATCTGTGGCCTTGCTACTATCTTGTGCATATCCAAATAAGCGATGATTTTGTATTTGGTGGACAAGTCATCTTACTCATTATAATTGGAATCATCTGGACAATCTATCAGATCGGATTGCAGAATGTCGGAGACATATGTCCATGTTTTGACAGTATTGATACTTCTAGGTGAGGTATCAAAAATAATATCTGAACCTTGACCTTGACTCTCGGCACCTGCCTTGGATGATTTTCATGGAGCCATGATATAGAACCTTGCAATTAGATCCCCTGTCATAGAAAATGAAAACACAGACAGAGGTTATCTTGGTGAACTTGGCTCTACGCAAATTAGAAAGAAATCTAAGATAATGACTGGAACATTTTCATTTTGAGCACTTAAGTTTGTGTGAGTCCTTGCTGACAGAACGTTTAAATCATTTAATAAAAATATTTAGAAATAAAATGGGATCTTACTATCAGTCACCTCACTAAATTTCTTAATAAATGCCATAAATGTTTGATGATTCATGATATGGGAGGATCGCGGAAACGTTTAATTCTCGATCCGTAGGCCATACAGGTTGAAGGTCGTTTAAGGTGTTAATTAATTCAGTTCAACCTTTTATTAAGTTTTTTTAGTCCTTAATCCCTTTTTCGGAGTTTGCAGTATCAGATGATTTTACTCCTAGTCGTTGAATCTGTGAACCCCGAATTCGTGATATTTTGATTTGGTTGATTAACTATGATTTGACTTAATCTTTTAATTAACCTCGATTAATTAATGAAAATCGTGACTTCGGGGATCGGAACTGCAAATATGTTGTTTCTGGGGTAACAACCATTGAGTCACGAAATCGCGATGAAGATTAAATATGGCTTAAAAGTCATTATTTTGCTATTAACCAATTTTAACTTAAACTAAACTCGCAACTTCGCATGTCGGACATTCGAAGGGAGTTCGAGGTGTGACTCTCGAAACACGAGATCACGATGTATCAAAGGTGACAATCTGTGTTTAAAGGTTAAAAAACTGTGACTAAACTTAAGCCAACTTTTCCACTTCACATGTCGGGATATCGAGGGTTCAGATATGTATAACCATGATATATACAAAATCACAAAATCTGACTTTTTAGGCTTAGGTGTATTGTCTCAATACTTAGACAAAAGGTGGCTCCGACCTTTGATGACCAGATTCTTCGGAAAAATACAAGTGTTCCAACAATGTGAACTTTGGGATCTCTATCTGAAACTATTTCCTTAGGCAATCCATGTACCGTAGCAACTTCTTTCATATATATCTCTACAATATGTGTTTCTTCCTATGTAGTATTTACTGGAATAAAATGTGTTTCCTTAGTTAATTTATCCACCATTACCATGATGGAATCATGTTGCTTCACTATTCTAGGTAGCTTTGTAATAAAATCCATTGTAAAAACTTCTTGTTTCCATTCTAGAATGGGAAATGGTTGTAGCAAACCTGTTGAGTGTCTATGTCCAGTCTTAACTTTTTGGCACTCCATACATCTGGCTATGTGATTAGCCACTTCCTTCTTCATTCCCAACCAAAAATATTGGATTTTTATAGATGCAATTGTCTTATGATATCCTGGGTTCCTATCATATGGCACATTATGCATTTCCTTCATAACTACATTTTTCAACTCACTAGAATTCAACACATATACTTTTCCTTTGTACATGAGAACTCTATCTTCTTTCATCTCATATTAATTAAATTTTGCTGAAAATTACCTTGTTGTAATGTTTCTTTTATTTTCGATAATTTTGATCTGAATTTGTTGCTGCAATAATTTGATCTTTTATATTAGTCTTCTACATGATAATGGATGCAATATGCTTCTCATGTTCTCTCTTTCTGAGTGCATGAACCACTTGATTTTCCTTGTCCTTTATATGCTTAATTTCAAAGTCATATTCACTCAGAAATTCAAGCCATATAGTTTGTTTAACATTTAATGTTGGTTGTCCAAACAAATGCTTCAGACCACAATGGTCTTTCCTTAGCTCAAAATTCTTCCCCATGAGATAATGTCTTGACATTTTTAATGCATGTACAATAGCTGCTAAATCTAGATCATGTGTAGCATAACTCCTATCATGCTCCTTTAATTTTCTGGACTCATAACATAACACATTATCTTTTTTACTGGTAACTCCACCAAGCCCTTCCTTTCATGCATAAGTGCACAAAAAAATATTCATCTGGATCTGCAATATTCAATATTTGTGCACTTTTCAATATGTCATTCATCTGCTAAAATCTTTCTTCACACTTGAAAGTCCATTCCAACTTCACTCCCTTCTTTTGCAATGAAGTGATTGGACTTGCAATATTTGAAAATCCTTTTATGAATATTTGGTAATAACCGAAAATACCCATGAATGATTTGACCTCTATCACATTATTTGGTGTTGGCCATCCTCTAATGGCCTCTATATTTTCAGGATCCACTGTTATCCCAACTGCTGAAATTATATGCCCCAAGTAGTGAATCTTCTTTTGGCAAAAGATGCACTTAGCTTAGCATAAAATTTATTCTCTCTTAACAGTTGAAACACCATTCTTAAATGTTTCTCATGTTCCTCTTCTGACTTAGATTAGATGAGTATATCATCTAGGATCACAATTACAAACTTTTCTAGGTACTCTCTGAACACTCCATTCATTAGAAACATAAACAATGTTGGGACAATTGATAGTCCAAATGGTAATACCATGAATTCATAATGGCCATATATTGTCCTAAATTATTTCTTGCTAATGTCTTCTTCCTTTATCCTCACTTTATGATATCCCGGTCTCAATTCAATCTTCAAAAATATTCTTTCATGTTTCAGTTAATCAAAAAAGTCATCTGCAACTATTTCAATTTAGGCATTCCCATTTTGTATGGTAACTTGGACACTGGGGCATCTCCTGGCACCAAATCAATAGAGAAAGCAATGTCTCTCTTTGGTGGCAATCCTAGGATTTCTCTAAAAACATCTTCAAAATCCCTCAAGACCGTATGGTCTTAAATGCTTGTCACTTTATATTTGGTTTCCTCATCCATATGGGCTACACAAATATGACATCCCTTCTTGAAACTCTTCTTCAATTACATAGCTAAAATTTCTCTAATAGCTACAACTCTCATAATTCCTTGAACCTTTCCTTGCTTCCCTTCTTCATCAAGAGATGGGATTGTCTTGTTATAACAATCTAGGACATCATGGTGTTTTTCCAACCATTCCTTGCCAATTAGACAATCATATGAACCCAATAGTATGATGTTTACATCTACCTTTGTATTGATCCCATTCATGTCTATTAGACAATATTTAACCAACTCATTGATTCTCCTCTTAGCCCTGGTGGCTAATTGAACTAACCAATATTTCTTATGCTTACTCCTTTGCAAGTGAAATATTTTAACAATGTTATCATTATGTAACTATGGATAGCTTCATAATCAATTAAAATTGTTATGGGATGGTTATCAATCTTACCTTCCACTTCAATCAAGGTAGATTGATACTCTGCTTGGTTGTTTTCCAAGGCTAGCTACATAAATCCTTGGCATGTTTCTTCCCATGTCTTCCACTATTTTATCTTCCTGAATGTTATGGAAATTTTTCATTATTTCTCCTTTGTAAGGGTAGTCCCTATATAAGTGATTTTCCTCACATCCCCAACATTGTACATGTTATTTCCTTGGTCTTTTCCCAAATGAATATGCATTCTTGTGCTCATTTTGGGCTAACTAAACTTGCTAATTAGATTGGGAGTTATTCTTGAAAAAATGGTGGCTTAAAACATTTCTTCCTTTGATCCTTTTTCCCTTTCATCTTGTCACTCCAAGCCTTTTGGAACACTAGCCTTCCCTTGGTCTTCTCATAAATATTTCTTTCTCTCCTTATGGCTTCCTACAAAGTTTTAGGGTTATCATATTGAATCCCATTACTATAGAAGGATGGTAACCCACTTAGAAACCTTTGGATTTTTACCTTCTCATCCTTGATGAAGTCAACACACTTCAACAATTCAAAGAACATATTTTCATATTTGTCCATTGTCATTCTTCCCAACTTGAGTTCAACAAACTCTTTCATCTTCCTTTCATAGTAATGCTCAGACAAATATTTCTCTTGGAAATACCCTTTGAACTACCTTCATGAGATCCCTTTTTCCTTAAGATTATCATCTTGCTTGATTTTGCCCCACCATATGGCTTCCTTTCCTTTCAAGTGGTAGGTGGAAATTATAGCTTCTACCTGTGAGGGGCGATCATGCAGCTAGAAATATTTCTTCATTTCCAACAACCAGACCTCGACCTATTCTCCTTTCCTGTGCTCACCATTGAAAGTTGGTGGCTTAATATTCATGAGCTCACCTTGCAATATGTCTTATTCAGACCTTCTTATTTACCTCCTAATAGGAGACACACTTGGGATTCTCCCTGTCCTTGAACTTGCAATATTTCTTCTGGTAGATTGTTTTGTATAATGATAGTGCCTACTCATGCTTCTTGACTACCTATCATTTCCATGATAATCCCTCTTGCTATGGGATCTGGATGTTGAAACTTATCTAGCACTAGTTTCTTTCTTAGTGCTACATTCATTGTTGACTTGCTTATGAAATATGTTCAAAATATGAAGTACCTCCTCCTAATTCTTCATGATCCTTTCATTATCATCTCTATATCTCTGCACTTCCCTATGAAGGCTTCTCATAGTCACAGGCTCTTGTCTGCCTCTTCTTCCATTTGAATATGTCTTAGCATTCCCTATTTTGACATGCAGACCTATGATCTCTTCATAATGGTTGTAATATCCCTCATCATATTCCATAACTCCATCCCTCATATAAGAACCAAATTTTCTTTCTTGTACTTCTAATTCTGCAATAAATGTGCATGTAATAATTATTGTTAGAACATGCATAACATAAAACATTTCATCCATTAGAATACAAATTATTCTTCATCAATTTATGAAGGAACGATTACACTAATTAAAAATTCTAATTCCTTAGATGCATTCCTCTTTGAAACAAATTTCCAACGACTGTAGTCATGCCTCAATATAAGTTCTGAGTGAAATGTTACAACATCCACATGTTGCAATCTCCACTCATTTACTGCTATAAAAATATCTTTATTAATTTCCAAGGAGTTTTCTCTCCCAATTCAAAATCCTGGTTTGAAAAATGTCTTCTACTCCTTGAGACCTTTCTAGCAACTATTCAGTTTCCCAAATATGAGCTCCGAGCTGAAAGTTATGGTCCAGAGAGTTTAGGTTGTTTTACCCAATTTATTCCTTTTATGCTATATGCGACTTCTTTCACTCCTAGCACACTATTACGTACTAATAACAAAAAATATGACTTCATGGATGTCTTATATGGATCATAAGATTTCCATCGACTTCATTTGTGTCCTAAACGGATGTCTTAGCATGGATTTATTCCTTCTAGAAGAAATCTGGTGCCAAAATTTTACCCTTATTGTTTTGGTTGTAACTTCCTCATACGAACTCCATTTTGCAAACAATTTAGCTCATTGGAAATCTCTTCACAAGCTATTGTACTAGTTTTTTATTGGCTAAAAACGTCTTTTAGGGCCTCAAAAATGCCCCGCAAGTTAATGACCTTCAAAAACCACAAAATTTCATATAATTACTACTGGATCTCTCTGTCAAATTTATCTTTGTTATATATTTGATCTTAGGCTAGATATGGAAAATAGAATATGTTTCTGAGTTGGGTAGGTGTAGAGAAGAGGAACCATGGGAAATGGAGTCACAATATGAGATTTAATCAAAAACAAATCCTATAGACAACCTTACAGGGAAAGGTAGGCAAATCATTGGATTCTTCGTAAGCTTGGGGTATGACAGAGGGGGGAAAATGTTAAGAGGTCAAATTAAATACAGAGAAGTAAAGAATTTTGCGTTTAACTTTTAGTGGAAAACATTGACATTTCTTTAAACTAGGAACATGGTGTTTTTACACAAATCCTAATCTTAAATCTCTTTGAAACAATGGAGAAGACAGACATATATGATAACAAAGGAAAACGAAATCACAATGAGAAAAAACTTCACCAATGAATTTGACACAAGAATCCTGTAACTACTGCGACTGTATTATTGAATTGATGAAAACTACAGGAGGCTCTATGAGCTATTTACAAAAAATAAATCATGGTCTCTTCTCCCCTTCACACATTTGATTCCATACAATATATAAAAAATAATCTCCTCAGGTTCCCGAGGTTGAATTCAACCACCTTGGCCAAAAATAGCAAGAAATCCCCAAAAATCTGGAACTGTCCGCCATGAAAGACGGGCCTAATTTCTGAAAAAAAAAGGGGTCCAAATAGACATTTGTTTCTTTTCAACGCTGACACCTGGAAAAAAAATGAAGGATTTTATTGTAGATGGGCATGTTCTGGAAAAAAAACCTCCTTCGGTTTCACCAAATTCGCCTCCATCTCGCTGTAACAGCTCCTGTAAAATCAGGACTGTAACGGAAAAATGAAAATCTGGAAAAAAGGGCCTCGAAGATGGCTTTGATTATCCCTGCTCGTAGCACCTATGAAAAAACTGAGAGACATTTTTTTTATTCATCCCGTTATGGAGAAAAAACTCTCTCGGTTTTTCAAAATTTGATTTATTTTGCCCGGAATTCGTTTTGAAAGAAGACATATTGAACAGGAAAAAATGAGCGATTTTTTGAAAAAATTGGGGAAAGTGGTTTTTTTTGGGGAAGGCGGTATTCTGGACCCCCCCTGAGGTGGTAAGTAGTTTTTTTTTTTTTTTTTTNNNNGGGGGGGGGGTCCGCTGGCATGTGGATCCAACAAGTTTCCAATGGATGGTTTCATAATACAACCATTTTGGACCCCTCCTCCCCCCCTCTCATTAAACTTCAGATAGCGAGGGTGGGTCTGGAATTATTCATGGTCGTTTGAGTTATTTGGGATGTGATGAATGCGTGGAGTTGGGGGGTGGGTAGAACTTAGGATAGTATGTTTTTTAGTTTTTTTGTATGTTTTTTACTTTTTGTTTTTTAATATTTTTTTTTGTTTATGTGTTTGTTTTATTATGTTTTGTTTTGTTATATTATATTTTTTATTATTTTTTTTATTTTTTAATTGTTTTATTTTGTTTTGTTTTATATTTTATATGTTTAATATTGTTTTTATTATGTGTGGTTTGTTTGTGTTTTTTTTTTTTATATATATTGTTTATTAATTTGTTTTATTTAATCTTAAAAACTAACCTAGTTACTAAACTAACTTAACTATTAATTAATAATTAATTAATTAATAATTAATTAATTAATAGTTAGTCTAACCATTATTTTATTTTAAATTATCCTATCAAAACAACTTTGTTAGGCTAAAAAATATTAGAGAATGTCACTAACTCTTTAACATTATTCGTTCATTATCCTAAGTTCATTTATTCATGGATGGAAGGCGGGTGAGGCGTACTCAATGGTTCAAAAAGACAAGGGAGTGAGGGCACAATGGAGGATGAAGGATGCAGCAGGCTGATGGAGGATCGGGCGAAATGGATGGAGGGGAAAAAGGGGGTCGACCGAGCCAGAAATCTTCATCAGGGGGGAAATGCCAAATCCATATTCGAAGAATCGAGTTGCCTATGATTATAGGTCCCCAACATAGGCTCCACCTGGGGATGGCAGCTCTTTCAGGAGGTGTCAAGAACCACTGAACTCTGAACATGCAGACTGGTTCTTTATCCATTGGGATGATCCCAAAATCTTGTTTTGCAACCTATACCTATTTTTATCTTGCAATTGAAACCAAATTAAAATGAACGTTGCTGAAAGAAGAGATGCTCGAAATGCTGAGCTTATTCAAAATTGCTACCTACCCTACACTACTGACAATTTCATCCTTCTAAATGATACAATAATGCCAGTGTAGCCAGTCAAGCAACTTCTCTAACAACTCTACTCTTTTAATGTTTTGCATCCATATCATAAAAATAACTTGCATGGGAGAAACATGTTGATTCCCAACCTTGTCTTTACAACACAGAACCCTGGGACCGTGGACCATTACAAAAGCTTTAGGTATCAATAGGGATTCTGAAAAGAATATCTCTTCCATATAGACAACTACAAGATCATAATAGAAATGAATTACTACTTGATACTCAAATTTAACCAACTCAACTTCATGATTGGTCACTGTAGTTATGCTATTTGCATCCTCAAATTTTTTTTGATATGGCTGCAAATGTTTTGATGGGCTTTGTAATGTGACTTCTGTTGAAAAAGACAATGAAGTTGCCTACCTAATCATGTCAATATTATAACAACTTTTTATCCCATAGCTGGATGATGCAAAATGGCTTTGATAACACAAGTCACCCAACACATCAGATATTGGATCCTGTAGAAATTGAAATGATTGTTGCATTGGTTCCACCGAGACTTCTTGATTTTCTGTATGTTTATTCTTTAGCATATACTCAAGATTCTTTTTCAAAAACTAAAATGAATTAAAGCATAATGGTATAGAGTTATTTTGGACTAAATCATAATTTGTCTCAGACTTTAATCTTTCATCTGGAATTTGAAAATCAAAGCATGTCAAGGGCTGTAAATTTGGGTTTAGAACAACCTCCATATCAACAATGGCATCTTCAGCTGATTGATCAGAGATTTTTTTTTCTTCACTATTTACAACTGGCCTAGAGTTTCTTTTCAGAAATTGAAAATATGAGAAACATAAGGGCAAAGTTTTTCCACTTACTCTGCAATTTTCTACATTTTCCTCATCACTGTCATGATTTTTGTGCAAAGGCTGATTGTCATATCTGAGTTGTAATTGATATTCTTCCTGCCAACGACATACTGTTGATTTCTTTGAGAAGTCCACATCTATTTCAGCCTCATGATCATCATCATACTGATAGCACTTGGGTAGATTATCCAAGTAAGAAATTTCATCCAACATGCACATCATATCAGCTGGTTGTTCCTATGTGAGTTGAGATGGAACTTCATCTTTGACTGTGTTGTGAATTGAATACATGAAAGAATCATTATCCAAACCATGGTACCAAGGATGAGCAACAAAATGTTTGGGAACAATGACCTTTTATTTCTCTGAAATCAATGGAACATGATGTCTTTGGACAGCAAGCTCATCTTTCCTATTGATCCTCTGCATCATCTCTTCCATGGCACTGGCCAAACTGTCCAGTTTAGCTTCTGATGACTTCAGCTACTCCTTTTCTTTGTTCTTTACCTTTGACCTTTTGATCAGCAATTTGGCCTCCACATCAACTGCAATGTTTTTCATTTCTTCAAGGCCTGTAGTGTTCCTTTCTCTCAATTGGAATGCCATCTCAGGATCAAAGGCATCTGGGAAATGCAAGTGGGATGATCCTAGGGGTGGCCTTATATCAACAGGAATTGCATGCTATACCTTATTGAACCTTTTTGAAAACTATTGTACTGTTTCCCCTGGCTGTCTTTTCAAATGGTCATACTCTTCTAGGATGAGAAAAGCATTTCTCATGATCACCCATTGATCGAGGAAAACTTGCACAAAGTGATGGAAATTGTTAATGCTTGCAGCTGGGAGATTTTTAAACCAGTTCTTAACTTTACCTTGCAAAGACAAGGAAAACATCCTTATATATACATCTTCAGCTTCAACCTCATAAAGGTCAAGGAAATCTTCAAACCTCTGGATGTGTTTTTCAGCAGTAATATTGGCATTCTCTCCATCAAACCTGGGCAGATTATTGGTGTAATTTGCAAGGATGTCATGGAGGATTGGAGGAAAATATAGGGGTTTGTATCTGTCTGGGATTTTGACAGGTACAGGGGGTGAAGCAAGAGGCTTACAACCATCCAGAGCTTTAGAAACAGTAGGAGATAAAGCAGGAGGCTTATGTCTCACTAGGACTTCTACAGGTGCATCTGGGATGTGTACAGGTGTATGAGTATGTACATAATCTACAATTGGGGATATGATCTCTTGAGGCTCATTAGTTTGCAGATGATCAATGTAATCTTCAACAATATACTTTTGATCAGGCTTAGAATAAGACAAAACATAATTGCAGATAAAACCAAAGATGTCTTGAATGCAATTTGATCTTGAGTACCTGGTCTTTCTATGTTGCTTGGCCATGCTTTAGGTTCTTCCTCTAGTGGAGTCTTTGAGTTGGCACTGTCTGAAGATAATTGGAGTTTTCAAGCGAATGATCTCAACCTTCTTGTGTCTGGTCACTATCCACCATCAGTGATCAGATATGGAGCTTTGAAGTGTACTACTGGGGAGAGTCCTCGGTATGGTTGCCATTTTGTTAGCACTCTATAATTTTCCCAAGGCCGTGGAGGCAGTCATAGAGGAAACATAAAAAATGACTCAAGTCATGGATCTATCCCTCTGAGACTCAGAGAGGGATCTCTCTTTCAAATTTATATTTGTTAGAGATTTTATCTTAGGCTAGCTATGGAGAATAGGATATGTTTCTGAGTTGGGTAGGTGCAGAGAAGAGGAACCATGGGAAATGGAGTCACAATCTGAGATTTAATCAAAAACAAATCCTACAGATAGCCTTACAGGGAAAGGTAGGAAAATCATTGGATTCTTCATAAGCTTGGAGTATGGAAGAGGGGGGAAAATGTTAAGAGATCAAATTAAAGATAGAGCAATAAAGAAATCTGCGTTTAACTTTTAGTGGAAAACATTGACATTGCTTTAAACTTGGAACAGGGTGTTTTTACACAAATCCTGATCTTAGAACTCTTTGAAACAATGGAGAAGACAAACATATATGATAACAAAGGAAAAAAAATCACAATGAGAAAAAACTTCACCAATGAATTTGACACAAGAATCATGTAACTACTGCGACTGTATTATTGAATTGATGAAAAATACAGGAGGCTCTATGAGCTGTTTACAAAAACTAAATCATGGTCTCTTATCCCCTTTGGACATTTGATTCCATACAATATATAAACAAGAATCTCCTTAGGTTCCCAAGGTTGAATTCAACCACCACGGCCAAAAATAGCAAGAAATCCCCAAAAATCTGGAACTGTCTGCCATGAAAGACGGGCCTAATTTCTACAAAAAAGGGGTTCGAACAGACATTTGTTTCTCTTCAACGCTGACACCTGGGAAAAAAATGAAGGATTTTATTGTATATGGGCATGTTCTGGACAAAACATCCTTCGGTTTCGCCAAATTCACCTCCATCTCGTCGTAACATCTCCCGTAAAATCAGGACTGTAACAAAAAAATGAAAATCTGGAAAAAAGGGCCTCGAAGATGGCTTCTATTCTCCCTGCTCATGGAACCTGTGAAAAAACTGAGAGAGGTGTTTGTTCTTCATCCTGTTACAGATAAAAACCTCTCTCATTTTTTCAAAATTCGATTTATTCTGCCCGGAATTCATTTTGACAGAAGACATACTGAACAAGCAAAAATGGGCGATTTTTTGAAAAAATTGGGGAAAGTGGTTTTTTTTCAGGA
>ML786654.1:146371-177946 GCA_009831015.1 Picea engelmannii | reverse complement strand
GGGTGGGTAGAAATTAGCATAGTATGTTTTTTAGTTTTTTTTTATGTTTTTTACTTTTTGTTTTTTAATATTTTTTATTTTTGTTTACGTGTTTGTTTTATTATGTTTTGTTTTGTTATGTTATATTTTTTATTATTGTTTTTTATTTTTTAATTATTTTATTTTGTTTTGTTTTATATTTTATACGTTTAATATTGTTTTTATTATGTGTGGTTTGCTTGTTTTTTTGTTTTTTTTATATTGTTTATTAATTTGTTTTATTTAATCTTAAAAACTAACCTAGTTACTAAACTAACTTAATTATTAATTTATTAATTAATCAATTAATTAATTAATAGTTAGTCTAACCATTATTTTATTTTAAATTATCCTATCAAAACAACTTTGTTAGGCTAACAAGTATTAGAGAATGTCACTAACCCTTTAACATTATTCGTTCATTGTCCTAAGTTCATTTATTCATGGATGGAAGGCGGGTGAGGCATACTCAATGGGTCGAAAAGACAAGGGAGTGAGGGCACAGTGGAGGATGAAGGATGCATCGGGCTGATGGAGGATCGAGAGAAATGGATGGAAGGGAAAAAGGGGGTCGACCGAGCCAAAAGTCTTCATCAGGGGGGAAATGCCAAATCCAAAGTCGAAGAATCGAGTTGCCTATGATTATAGGTCCCCAACAGAACTCATATCAACAGTCCAAATTGTGTTAAGTTGTCGATTGATCCAGGTGGATATTGGTGGCCACCCACCTATTCCAACTAGCTCCTCTTGACAATTTTTAGTTCAACATGTTCTTCTATAATTCTTTGTAATTGTGGGTTCTACACTTCTAGGGTTGTTTGAAGCCCTACATAGCTTCCAGGTGGATATTGGTGGTCTCCCACCTAATCCAACTGGCTTATTTTGGAATTTTTCATGTCAATACATATTTATGTAATTCCTGGGTCATTTTTCGGCCCTAAACAATGTTTTTTTGGCTTGCCATAGGAAAAAGACAAAGTCAAAGTTTGACAACATAATGTGTATTTATCGAAATGACCTTTCCAACGAGCTATCACACGCCTAAAACAAAGTTTGTATGCAAAAGTTATGACCCTGGGAAGTTGAAGTACCAACTTAACCATCGAGGCCCACATAAATTTTGGAATTTCATCAACTAGGGTTAGGTTTTTGGATGTCTAGGGTTTTGAAATTCATAAGTAATGTTAAAAATGCCTCTGGAACCTCATTGTAATGATTTTTCTCATACGAATGCGTGTAGCAACCACATCTCTTCTCAGAGATAACTACCACCATTAGAGCAAGTTGTTTTCAGTTCTGCAATTTTACAGTTTCAGCCTATTTTATTTATTCAATGAAAGTTGTTGTTCACCGGATATCTATTGTTGTTTTTTTGTATCTTTTTGTTATTGTATTCAATATGTTATTCCTTTCATTCCACTCATAAATGTGGATCAACGGTATCAGAGTGGTCTTCTCTTCATTTTTTTTCTTCGTGCATGTCCCTGACAAGATCTAGGTACAAGAAGTTGGGACTCGAACCAGTTGATCCTTTGCAACATCGACCACACCAAGCTCGAAAACAACCCATGGGGGAAAAGAGTAAAGATGATGGAGCAAGATATCCTTTTAAAATGTTTCTCAAGGAAGCCCTTATGCGACAGAGGAACGAAATGAAGGACAACTTTGCATAGATCCTTTAGCGGCTAACCACAGGAGACACATCTTCATCAAGCATCCATGCAACCCCCTTCAAGGTACAAGTAAATTTTGATATTCCATTATTTGAAGGACTGGTAGATGCAAATGTTGTATAAATGGTTGAATCTACTCAAAGAGTATTTTTCAGTACACAATTTTTTCGACAAGGAAAAGATTACTTATGCACTCCTTAAGGTCATCCCCCATGTTAAGGATTGGTGGGACACTTACTCGGGGTAAAGGGACATAGAGGAATATGCAATATTTGAAGTCACCCCCACATGGGATTCCTTCATGGATTCCATTAAATAAAAATAATACCATATTGGAAGCTACGAGGATCAGTACACAAGATGGACCACGCTACGTCAGGAAAGGGACCAGAGAGTACCAAATTTCACCAATATTTTCCATACCTTGCACACCAAATTAGGTATCAAAGACTCTAAACAACATCTGGTGCTCAAATATCATGACTATATGCATAGATAAATTCAAACATAAATGGAGTTTCTAGACATCGCATCATTAGGTGTGGATTATAGATTTGTTGTCAAGATCGAGCCGAAATTGTTATAGAAAGATTTTCCTCGCCATATGCAATCTTGAACAGAAGGATTTTTTCCATTTCCCTATGCGGACTTGTCATCACTATTTGTAAATTCCAGAGATAAAAATACATATTTTTCCACATGTATGCACCTTGCATACTATACAACATGTGTATATGTAGGTTGTACCACTACAACCCATGTACATCGATATGTGTGCCCACAAATGAAAATTGGTGTCGGGTTTCCATGTCACAATAGGAGATCTATGATCCTTGGCCTTCCATATACTAGAAATGTTCTGACTTGGCCCTTTAGTTCCATTTTAAGGCTATAAATAGTCCAATCCTGAGCTATGGAAAGTACGAGAAAGAATTCAACTTTGAGAGAAAAGTTACTCTGGAGAAATTATTTACTTCATATTGACTCTGCATCCCTTTTTCCTTTAATTATGAACACAGTGTTCAACCCCCAAGTTCTTCCCTTATTGATTGATAAATTCATTGTCTCTCTTCTTTGAGATTACCTTTGGTGGAGGATTGAAGTGTTGGAGGCCCAACTGGAAGGAACTTAGTTTGTCGATTTCAAATTGTGCCGACACGAAAGTCTAAAACATTTTCACTTCTGTTGATTATATATTAATAGAAATACTCTTTTCCCATCCAATTGATATCTTGAAAATATTTGAATTATTATTCCATGGGCATATTTGTCATGTTTATTAATGGATTATGCTATTGAATGTGCTAACATTATTTATTATCACCATATGCTTGTTTTGCTTGGTTGTTGAGGACTAGTTGAAGGTATATTGTTTTGGTTCAAGTTCTCAACGATGGACTTCATTGAACGTCTGGACGAGGTAGGCCTTTTATCTTGTCTTGCTAACATATTTGTTTATACAACATACTTGAGAACATAGTTGATTTCTGCAGTCATTTTCGTCTGTTGTTGTTTTCCCCTAGCCATAGAGAGATTTTCCTCGTAACAGAATTGGCGACCATACCAGGGAATGAATCTTCTTTCTTGGGGTTTGGAGTACTTTTCTCCTTATATTTCTCTCATTCCTATTGTGTTTCTTGTCATATCAGTGCTTGACAACCTCCGTTCACTTTGGTTCTGAGTTTTTCAGCCTTCTCCCTTGCCTGGCCTTGTTTTTGAAACATATAATTGGTTTTTGGGCTTGACAGTCGTGTATATACGCAAGCTGTCCCTCTACAAGCTGCACATATACGCTCTGATTCCTTGAAAAATCATGTACATCAACCTTATTTTCTTGTTAGTTGGGTTTGGTGTTTGTTGGGTGGGATTTGATGTTTGTTGAGTCTTCTTAGGTCTCTGTAGTGATTTTTAAGTGTCTGTGGGATCACAGGAAACCTGTTTTTGGTTGAATTTCTGGGTGGATTCTTTCTCATCATCTTTTCATTTTTATTATCCTTGTACATTGGGTTGGGTGTCTTGATGCTTGGTATCCTACTTGATTTATCTCTTTCTACACACAGTAGAGATTTATATATCAAGTTGTTGTTCAGTCCATGCATTTTCTCTTTTCTTATATTGAAAAAACAAAAATATTAGGCATTTTGCATTGCTTGGAATTTTTTGATCTTTTGAGTCTTTGTCATTATCTTAGTGCATGTAACTAAAGATTTCATTTTTTACTTCATAACTTCATAGTTGAAATTGAAAATTGCATTTTTTTTAAGAAGCATATCATTCATTGAAAATTGAGTTAGGACTTTGCATTATATTCATATTTACTTTTCTTGTTGAGTCATAACATCATGAGTTTCATCACCATACCTTTTTGAGTAAGCACGACCACTAAAATTAAGGCTATAATTTAAAATTGATTAGTCACGATTGTATTTTCTAGGGAGAACAAACTAGCTTAGGATTTAGTGACTTGGAATAGAATTTTGTGAGTAAACTTATCCAAGGAAATTGAATCAACATATGTGTCTGAAAAAGGGAGTGGAGAAATCCATTGTATAATTGGTAATATCAAGAGGCTTCTCTCACACCAGAGTTAATCACAAGGTCACATGAGGTTGGTTGAAGGGATATCCCCCCGATAAATTCTTAGCATGAAAGATATTTCTGGGGATCTATTCGTATCTAGGGATCTTGTTAGTTCCCTTACCTCCGTGAGAGGCGATGCTTTCAAGGTTTCAGGATTTGCTACCCTTCCCATACGGTGGACCTGACTTATGACTGCTCGCATGTGCATCATTTATAAATTGGTTGCTTATTTTCTTGACTTAGGTGCCACATAGGTTACTTGCAAGGGTTATTTTACAGGTACCCTGGGTCAAACAATGGTCAGACAACACACAAAATTTATGGAGGATTACCTCTCTGGGGGGATCTGACTGACTGGTTGTTAAGTCCATGAGGGCCCTTATAACAGATTATGTTACCTCTGATCTTTAGCAGGGAGTCTCAGGCCCCTCTTGGGAGAGACATACCTTCTTTAGGGAGGGAGGCCCCTTTCAGACACTTTACCTCGTTTGTGTGTATTTTGGCCGTTTGATTTTTTTTGTGCTCTTTGATTACTAGTCGGCCCTAGGATTTATTTTTGTATATTGAGTCTTAAGTCCTCATGGAGTTAGACCAGCCTCCTCATCGGTCCCGTCGTTTGTTACAGTTACCACCAGATTTCATGTCTTTTCCTCCTAAAAGACGTAGAGTTATTAGACATGGTATGCAAGATACCAGATATATAAAATATGCAAAACATAAATAAAATGCTAGAAATGGCAGAATAACAGTAAAATATCCAGCATAATCTCCACAATAACATAGAAATGATATAAGAACAACAATAGAAATAGCACTTTGATTCAGAAAGTAATGTTCACAAACCTCTTCGAGGGGGCAACCTCCAATCGAGCAACGTTCTGTTACAATAATCTCCAAGCTAGGGTTTTCATACCCTCAACCCTTATTTATACTAAATATGTCTATTAAGAGAAGCATCTAGAGGAAGATCCTTCTAGAAGCGGAAGCTTCTATTAGATCTTCTTACATCCGCCTTATTCTATTTTATTGAAAGGCCTTATTAATATTGACCTTTATTACATCCGAATACATTGATCTACCTATGTGCGGGTTAGGACCTTAACATGGTACACACACCTCCACTTTTCAGACTTGTGATTCTACAAGGATGAGTACTAAACCGAGTCTTCATATTAATGGGAGCCCTTCGACTCCCATAGCTAATATAGTTAATGGCACCCCTTCAACTCCTCCAACCTCAAAAATTGTAGTGCCGAAGGAACCTATCATCACTGTTGCCCATCCTATAGTGAATGCTCAATCCCTTGCCTCGAACCCATTTGGGTCTCTTGGTCACTCACCAGGTTATAATGTTCAGTCCATCCCTATGGCCTCTAGTCCTTTTTCTTATGGTATGCCGAATTTTACTTCACAGTTTTCAAACCCCATCCCAGCTGCTGGCCCTAATGCTAGCATTGGACTTGGGGTCACTACACCTCCTTATACTCCATTTTCATTTGGTGGTTCTCAAATCCCCCAAACGACTCCTAATATAGGAGGCACTCCTACTTTCAACCCCGGGTCTAACCCTCTTAATTATGGGTGGAGCAACCAACCTGGTGGACAAGATTATGCTCATGTTCTGTCCTATACCCCTACCTCCTTAGTGTCAATTATGAACAACACATTTTGCATGACGAATCCATCTCTATCCTCCAGATTCACTCCCATAGGAGGTCAGTTTCATGCTTTGGGAAACCCCCAACCCAGATCCAATCTGGTTGGAGGAAATTTGTATAACCCCCATCAGAACATTCCTACTAGAATGATGCCCAACAAACCTTTTATGAATCATCCTGGAGGAGGGTCTTACAACCTCGAATAGGAACATGGTGCTTACCAGAACCCTGGATGGGCTATAGTTCCTCAAGCACAATCTTTCCAGGGAGCTTGGAGATAGATGTCGCAACCCCGTCTCCCTTTTCTGGCCACACTTAATCTGCCATACTTGTCTAAGTTGATGAATGACCCTTTGAGTCATGATCCTACATGGCCCCCCATCCCCACCAAGATTCCTTCAGACATTCCTAAATTCGAAGGTAAGAATGGTGAGGATCCTGGTGATCATGTTACTACCTTTCACCTATGGTGCTCCTCAAATTCCCTTAATAACAATTCTATTCAGTTAAGATTATTTCAACGCACCCTCATTGGGGTTGTTGTGAAATGGTATATCAAGCTACCTAGGGGGGAATATGGGACCTTTAGTCAGATGGTGTTGGTCATCCTTAACCACTTCCAACTGTCAGTTTGCTATGATGTTGACCTAGAACTTCTGTCGACTATATGCCAGGACACCACATGTTCGTCACTCATATCTCGGATCATATCCAGGAATGGCATAGACGAAAGAGGTTGATTAAGACCTCCATACCCCCAACCATTATTTTATAATGGTTCCTCAAGTATTTGTAGCCTCCCATATCGAAGGATGTTTCTATATCTAGGGTTACCATTGAGGAAGAAGTGATCTTCAAAGCCCAACAATTAGATCTTATATACACTCAGTCTGGGATGTTATATCACATTCTTCTAGACGTGCCACGGTCAACTTATGACCCTAGAAAAAATATCGGACCTCATGACGATGGAATTGTAGGTTCCGCCAATGTGAAATCCACAAACTCAGTGATAAGCCATTTGCAAGAGTTGTCTCTAAACCATTTTATAGGAGGGCCAACTTCGTATGTGTCTTCCAATCCCACTCAATCAACATATGTACATTCTATGCAATCGTCAACCGACCCAAATGGTAACCAACAACCAAGTAGGAATAAGAAGAATGGACGTAATAATTGTAAGGGTGGTAAAAATAATAATAAATCCAAGGACAACGGTAATAATGAGAAGACAAATAATAATGTTGGAGAGGGAAAGAGAGAAAGATGTAAGGTGAAATTTCCCTGTAAGATTTGTACAGACGATCACCTTACTCATTTATGCCCCAAACTTGCGGAAGTTGTGAGGATATTATCTCTACCTCCTGCCGTGCTGACGAATCCTTTCCCACACAACAAAGACATGGCCTTGAGCTCCTCAAATGTAGGAAATGTGGATGGTGGGAGTCAAAACCCGCCTTTGCAATACGATGACCATTTGTGTATCAATATGGTCGATGAAAAAGTTAATGTAGCCACTCGATCTCGCAATTATAGCTATTCACAGACTATACCTAGTCTAGAGTCTCCTCCTCCTCCTCCAGAGATGCCTTTAGAGATAAAAAAACTAGAGCCACCACCTCGTATTCTGAAAGGATTACTTAAGCGCTCTACCCATAATCCAAATTCTAGAGTCACCAAGAACTACTCTATTATTGAGGATCTCGGTCAAAAACATTATGCAATGTCAGATTTGGAGGTACTCTAGATGTGTCCTTCACAAGGGAATGCCTTGTTATCTACTTTATGAGCTCTAGAAACCAATGGCTCGAAAGTTATCAAGTTTGACATCACAGATGTGAAGCCTTTCTTTCCTTACCATGTGGCATTTAAAATCCACATGTGGTACTCAAAGTATACCATCAAACGTGTGGTTGTTGATGAAGGCGTTGTTGCATGTGTGATGTCCATGGTATATTAGAAAGCTCTTGGTTCTCTGACTCTTTCTAAATCATCAAACATGTTGACTGCTTTTGATGGTCATTCCTTCCACCCTCAAAGTATTCTTCTTGCCTTTCCGGTCTAGTTGGGTGGGAAGATGGTATAGGTGGAGGTTTAGGTAGTTGATGCACCTATTTATTATAACTTGTTACTAGGACACAACTGGACCTATGCTATGGTTTTCATCATGTCATCTATCTTTCGTACTCTTTGTTTTCCTAATAAAGGGAAGATCATGACAATCAACCGGTTATCCTTTGCATACGCTAGTCCTAATGCATCGGTTGGACCATCCATCCCCATGATTGAAAATTCTCATCCGACAAATAATAATATCAGTGTCGGAATGTATTCCTCCCTTATGGGTAATTTCAAATTCATGGCACCAGTTCACCACATTTACGCCATGTCCAGTAGGCCTGTTTCGATAGAGAGGTCCATTCCTTTCTGCACTTCCTATTTTAATGATCCGTGGACCCTACCTTCCCCGAATTTGTCTTGTGAAGGTCAATCACATGCTGGAATGGCCATGCCACTATCAACAACAGAGATTGTGTATCAAGTTGTTCTTGACTCTTCCGTCGATCCCGATCCTGTTACCTCATTGACGGATGAGGAGGATCCTGTTCTTAGGCCCATGTGGGCTACTTCTTTGTCTTCTTCACATGACTTCCTCAATGGGATTTTCCCTTAGATGAAGCTATCATCAAAGCCATGAATGGTTCCAACAAAACATGGGATGATATGCATCATCGCTCTTATTTTCTCCTAGAGCTTGAAAGAATCAAACAAGATGACTTTCAATCCACTTTGAGTGAGATATTCAGTCACATCATAGCTCCACTTGATACGCACAACATTTATGCCGAAATAAATATGGCGAGTATTTCTCCTACTATCATGATCGATATCTCTCATACCCCTGGAAAGATTGAAAACATACATATCGGTGTGGATTGTTCGCCAGAAGAAATCTTGATCTACACCAAACTCTTCAAGGAATTTCGAGATGTTTTTGCTTGGTCATATGAAGAGATTCCAGGGATCAACCTGCGTATTATAGAGCATGATATTATAAATTATTCAGATGATAAACCTGTTCGAAAACATCGTAGAGTTGTCAATCCCCAGAAGGCCCCTGTTATTAAGGTAGAGGGGGAAAAGCTACTTAATGTTGGATTTATCTACCCGGTTCCCTTGAATGAATGGGTATCCAATACCATTCCTATGAATAAGAAGAAATGAACCATCCATGTATGTATGGAATTTCCTAACCTAAACAATGGCTGTCCTAAAGACAACTTCTTGCCACCTTTCATCGATCAGATTCTCGATGATTGTGTGGGAAGCAATGTGTTTTATTTTATGGACGGATTTTCAGGGTATAACCAAATTCATATTAAACTTGAGGATCAACACAAGATGACATTTATTTTTCCTTGGGGTACTTTTGCATACCAGAAAATTCCTTTCGACCTTAAAAACTCCAGAGCAACCTTCCAACGTGCTATGACCTTCGCATTCCACGATATTAAGATATATTCGAAGCTTACCTTGATGATCTTGTTTCTCACTCATGTAAGAGAGTGGATCATGCTACGCACCTTCAGATTGTTTTTGAAAGATGTCGTTACTATAGAATCCGGTTAAACCCTCATAAGTGTATCTTTTGCGTTAGGTCTGGTCGCCTTTTTGGATTTCTAGTGTATGAGATCGGGATAATGGTTTATCCATTAAAGGTTGAGGCAATACTTCGATTTCCTCTCCCAGGCACTATTTGACAACTTTAAGGTTTACAGGGGAAATCTAACTTTATACATTGTTTTATAGTAAATTATGCCAATATCACTAAGGATTTTATGTGTCTTTTGAAGAAGGACACCCCTTTTATTTGGGATGAGTGAGCCTAGGAGTCCTTCGATGCTTTGAAGAAAGACATGGTATCGACGCCTCTGCTGAAGTCTCCTAACTACAGTAGGGATTACTTGATTTATAGTGCCACGTTCGAGGAGACTATTGGTATGGTTTTGGTTCAGGAGGATGATGAGCACCGAGAACACATCATCTCCTATATTAGTCAAAACTTATTCGGTCTTGAGCTTAATTATTCTCATGTTGAAAAGTTATCTTTGGCTATCATTTATGCAGTCCAATGTTTACATTATTTTATATTACTTTGCAAGACTACTTTGGTTTCCGATGTCAATAAATTTCAGTACGTCCTTACCAAGCGTATCGTAGGGGGAAAATATAATAAATGGATTGTCATTTTACAATAATTTGATTTCGATTTCGCTTCTGCGAAATCCAAGAATTCACTAGCCTTCATAGAGTTAATATCTGACTTTCCATGATTAGATGAGGATGTTATCCATGTTTATTCGTTTGCGAATGAACACATTTTCCTTGTCTCATTGTTTGACCCCTGGTATGGAGACATTGTTCTCTATATTCAAAAT
Organism: Picea engelmannii; assembly: GCA_009831015.1. Lineage (NCBI taxonomy): Eukaryota > Viridiplantae > Streptophyta > Pinopsida > Pinales > Pinaceae > Picea > Picea engelmannii. The sequence continues at coordinate 167,578 of ML786654.1, read as the reverse complement.
TTGAGGTTCCCTCATCATCTCTCGCGAGATGACCGATGACGTGTTAGATACCAAGCTAAGAATTATACCATCGTCGGTGAAACTTTGTATCGCCGAGGAATAGAAAATATCTTGCGTCGTTGTTTAACTCACGGGGAATCCGAATCAGTTCTAAACAATTTCCACAGTGGGGCTTGTGGTGGTCATCTATCCGAGCTTGTGACATCCCACAAAATTTTGTGAGCTGGTTATTTCTAGCCATATATCTTTAAATATTGTGTTGAAGTAGTTAAGAAGTACCACCCCTGCCAGGTGTTCACTCTGAAAATGTGCTCGCATCCATCCCCTCTTCACCCAGTCATTGTCGTTGGTCCCTTCACCAAGTGGGGGGTGGACTTCGTAGTTTGCAACCCAACTTCGGCTGGGGGGCATTGACACATTATCATGGTTGTTGACTAATTTAATAAGTGGGAGAGGCCATTCCTATAGTTAAATCCGGTGGGAAGACTGTCACCTTCTTTGTATTCAATAAAATTATCACCTGGTTCGGTATCCCAAGTGAGATTGTCATTGATCATGGCAGTCACTTTTAGAACGAAATGATGGAAGAACTAGTAGCTAAGTTGGGGTTTAAACATGGTCATTCTTCTCCTTATTACCCCTAAGAAAATGGACAAGTAGAGGCCATCAACAAGTCTCTCAAGACCATTTTCCAAAAAAATGTCAGCGAAAGTAAGTTTGACTGGCACATTATGCTATATCCTACGCTCCATGCATATCGAACCTCTATCAATACTGCCACTGGTTTTTCCCCTTTCCATTTAATACATGGTGTGGAGTCGATATTACTTATTGAATTTGAGATCCCTTCTCTTAGGATGAAAGTCGCACTCCTACCTGACACTTCTGATCTCGAGCAACGCCTTGTACACCTAGAGAGTCTTGACAAGCAGTGCCAAGATGCCTCTATGGCTATCGAAGAAAACAAAATACGTGTCAAGGTCCAGTACGATAAGTCTTTCTGCCCTTGGTTATATGTTGAGGGTGACTTGGTCCTATTGGATGATCAATCCAAAGAACCGTTGGGCGCAGGAAAGTTTAAACCCATGTGGCATGGTCCCTATATCGCGCGACGTGTCTTAGAAGAAGGAGCCTATGAGTTAGAAGATTATGAAGGAAATAGGTTGGTCGAGCCCAGGAATGGGCTCTACTTGAAAATATATTACACTTGAGCCCCAAGCTTGGGCACAACTCTTTGTATACTAATGTTATTTAGTGTATATATATCTTTTCCCTTTACTTTTTCATCTTCAACTTGCTTATCGAGTTTTCCCTTGGTTGGTAGATGTCAACGGAGTCTTAGGTATACCTAGGATTCGTAGATGGAGCCAGTCGTCATACACAGAACTTGGCTTCTACCACTTGGGTGGTTTACTCACCCAAGGGGCTATTGGTTTCTTCAGGTGGCGTATTCCTAGGGCCATCCATAAATAATGTGGTCGGATATAGCGTCGCTATAGAACTTTTGCACGATACTATATCACACGGTATTCCCTCTTTATAGGTTCGCCTAGATTCCTAGTTAGTAGTATGTCACTTGAACGATAGTTACCATGTGCGCAATCCTAATTTACTCCGATGATTGCTACAGATACGTATTTTAGAATGACATTTCAATTTTATTAATTATTATCACATTCCTAGGAGTTCTAATCATCTATCTGAGGCTTATTCTAATTTTTTTTTATATTGGCATTTGTCACATAACTAAAGCAAAGAAAAACATCTCATCAATGTACACATTGTAAATATAAGTAAAGCTGAAGATCCCTATTTTATATATATTTCAAAAAATATGATGTATATAGTACAAAATTGGGGCTAACACCCTCAATACACATATACAGCCAATAATACAATATCCACGAAATCTACACCTATGGTGCTGGATGTCTATCATGGTAACAAACTACGGCATTTGTGAGACACCTAAAGAGTTGCACCCAAGCTCTAGGCACACCGACCACTTGCCACTGCATGGCTTCTGATAGATCCTCTACTTGAACCATCAGAATCCTATGAGTCAAATGAGACAAGTTTCCCTACATGTTTTGAAGGACTCTCTTAGCTTCTCCTCCCACCACCTCATCTACCTGGTGCCTCTGACGATGTTAGGGAAGCCAGTATGGCCATCATGGACCCACATCTGCATCACACAAGTGTCTAGTTAAGTACTTACGCATCATCCAAAAATATTTTTGTTCTACTATACAAAAATACAAAAAAATGAAATATTTAAAAGCATAAGACATACCTATGTCCCCGTAGGTGGGCCCTAGTGGGAGTGGCATGTTAGGGTCCCCTTTGAAGTTGATCCCTTCATAGGGGTATTCATCTAGAGCAATGACCTGTTGCTGCCACTAGTAGAATAAATCCTCGTTGTAGGGTTTGGGAACCCTAACTCCCCCTTTTCATCTCATTGCCTCGGTCCATCGTGTCATGGCTAGATCACGAGGTCCTCTAGGAAGAATCTTGACTCTAGGTTCGAAACCTGGAACCTGCTTGAAGAAAAATATGCACAAGGTAGAGGCAAACCCGAAGTTCCTCTTGCTACCTTGTTTGTACTCTGTCAACTGGATCTTCATATTAACCAGTAGTGAGGTACACAAATCATATATTGTGGGTCTCAAGAACTCTACAACATATAACATGAGCAGCCTCTATGCCTGGTGTAGTGAAGCTAATCCAGTAATACTGGTCAACATGAGGACAACAATCTTGAGGCTGATATTTTCTATTTAAGGAAATATCTCTTGGAGAGGGGATCGATGAGACAAGATAGGCTAGAGAGAGTAGGAGCAAGCAATTTTCATGTGTGTGTTCATTTGTAAGCCTGTGGGCATCATATGGTTGTAATCATTACTACTATTGGAGACTCATGAGAGCTATGATTTCAAATTGTAACTCTTTCATTTATATTTCTTCTTATTTGAATATATTGCATATTTGAGGATCAAAGGTTGCCAATGATTTATGGATCCCTAAGCAACAGAGGATTTATTGTATTTTGCCCATCAGTCATTGTTTATATTCAAGTACTTGTTGATTCATTAAATGGAGAGGATCTTTGTTTAGTGAACATTCTATCTTATGTTTTCCTTCTTCATTCTTCCACCTATAAGCATGTAATCATATTTTCTGTTGAGCATCTTTAGTACCTTCGATGAGTAGAATGTTTGTGACTCCATTGCCCATTGGTGTAGCCTACTGATATGCAGTTTGCATCCCTCTCCCTTTATTTCTCCATCTTGTTGATCCACCAATTCAAAACCAAAATTATCTTTTACATTCTGATGGGTTCTGAGCTTACACTTTAGCAGTCAAAGTGTGACTTTCAGTGCTAACATATTCTTCCAATATTACCAAGGGGAGCCTGATCATATGATTGGAAGGATTCGACAGCTAGTTGAAGTGCAATAGACTCGGGAGAAGATTGTAGACAAAGCACATGATCATCAACTGAAGATCAAGAAGGTGTTCAACAAGAAAGTGAACAAAGAGGATTTTCAACTAGGCAATTTGGTGCTCAAGTGGGATGCACCGAAGCAAGATAAAGGCAAGCATGGTAAATTTGAAGCTTTATGGATCGGTCCTTTCAAAATCTCTGAGGTATTCTCTAATAACACTTTCAAGTTGCAGAATATGGAGAATGAAGAAGTTTTTGGTGGCCCAGTCAATGGGCATTTTCTGAAAAAGTACTTTGCTTGAGCCTTGAGTGGATTTCCATGCACATGTAAATATCATTTTTATTTTATTTTTATTTCAATAACTGACCCCATAGACCTAGGATAAGGCACTAAATCTACTCATTCTTGGAAGCCCGCATGGGGCATGCCATCCCCTGTGGAGCCAATGTTATCACACTAAGTTGCCTTCGATTTTTAGTTTATTTTTATCCTTTCCTTAGCCTTATATTTTAATTTTTAAAAGTTTCACCCCGTTTAAAGTTATGTTTGTTAGGACCCATTTGATAAAGAAAGTGTTGAGTCATAGCTTATGTTTTGATCCTCATTTGATTTTGGACTTAGAACCATTTTTGTTCATGAATTAAAATTTTGTCCCCTTCATGATTTGTCACTAGGATCGATCCTTCCCACGACTAGACTAATTTGACACACCCTTTTCTTCATTCATGAGCTCGTGGGCATGCCTTGTTGCCCTTTCTTACCTGTCCGATCATTTTTTGAATTGGATCACTGCTCTCTCATCGGACAATTCCATAGCGCCTTTCCCGATCATCATGTTTCCACCACGAGTTATGATTACCATGATTAACGTCATGTTACTTGTTTTCAGCACTAGGAGTTGTTAAAATATACCTTCAAGATATCATATTTACGAGCCCTGATAACGGTTTGTGATTTTGAAAATTCAAGAGTGTTGTACTGTGCAAACTCACAGTTTTGACCAGGTGACAGCAGTGCTACCAGATCCGATGTTGAGTTAGATTCAAAGGCCGTGACGTTCGTGACTTCATCTTGAAATATCATTGAAACTTCAAACAAGTGTTTACTCCACAGGTATCCCGTGTTGCCTCCTCTGCACATAATTTTTCACAGAAAATTAGCTCTCATAGTTTGGATTATCGGGCTTGCAAAGTTGTGAGAGACTTTCTTCACATCATCTTATCCTTGTCTCCTCTCATCTCAAACCTATGAACTTCACTACCTAGGTTTCAAAGTCTGATACATCCACCCACCATAGCTATTGAGCTTACAACATCTAAACAGTCTATCTTCTGCATACACATTGTGATACCCAAAAAGGCATTGCTTAACCACATTGTGTCTCCCCTGCTTCCTTTGACATTTGAGTTGAGCATTTTTTACCCAGCTTCAAAAGGGCCAATTACAAATTACCCTCTCATTGTCTAAACTTTCAATACCTGCACAAATCTAAGGGTGGGGTTTCCACAGTCAATTCTTGGCTTATTAGCACCAGTTTGTTTTAAAGGGGCAGATTTGTCCATTTGAAGCTCTACTTTAGGTCCTCCTAGTCATTACTACCCCATAAGCTACAAGAATCTCTCATTCTAAGCTATGGAGACTCCTCATATGAATAAGACACACAAAGGGGGCAAGGTGGTTAAAAATGAACCTGTGGATATGCATCTTTTTTATACAGAGCCCATGGAAAGAGAAGATTTTCAAAGAGTCGTATGCCTCTCTTTCTTCCAGAATATGCAAAGAGGCCATATTGAGGTGACAAGGCATTTTTCCTTACATTTTGATGTCAGGAGAACCAAGGTAGGGGATTTAGAATTTGAGGTGACTGAGGCTTCCATTTCGGCTGCAACAGGAATCCCTATCACAAATGAGAAATGGTTTAAAGCCATGGCTTTGAATGCAACCTATGCCAAATATTTCCTTAAGCCTGAACATCAAGCCAGTGATTTGTCTAAAGGTGTGCCAAGGAATCAGTTGATTGCACAGTTTGACAGAATATTGAAGATCATCTAGAGATACTTTACATGTGAAGGGAGGTTTAACACATTGTAACAGTACCATATAAGACTTCTGTTGCATTTTACTGGTAAAATTGAAATGAATATTCCCTATTATTTGTTGAGCATAGGTAATATGTTAGACATGATTCAATCCAAGTCTAAGGATGTGGATACTAGCATCTTCCACTCTGGATTGATTAGAATTCTAGCCTCTAAGGAATTGGGTAAGAAATATATTTCATGGGAACATTTTGTTGCTTCTTCTCACTTCAAGTTGGATATAACATCTACTCCTCAATCAAAGAATGAAATCCCTTTATCACCCACCAGTGCTTCTAAAGTAGGTACCAGCAGGAAGAGAAAGCATAGATTTCTTGTTCAAGTTTCAAAGTTCATCAAGCAGGTCAAAGGAACTGAGGAGGGATCTTGTCATTCCCCACAGAGAGAGTTTTTACCTCTCCTCCACCAGGGTTAGAAGAGGTTCCTTCTTCTACCAAAACTACAGTGAAGAAAGGGAAGAAGCTACACTTCCCCTCTTCTCCTCTAGCAACCAATACCAAATGCAGGAAACCTTTCACAAGTTCATCAGTTCTTAAAGAGGTTTTTGAAGAATAGTCCTTACCATAAACCCCTATACAAAAGAAGAAGGGTAAATTCATTGAAAATCCCGTGGAAAAGAAACAAGAAACCCATGTACAAAAGAAGAAAGATAAAAGAAAAGGTATCAATAAGCTTGATGAGATAGACAAGGAAATTCCTATACAGCAGGAAGAGGAGACCAAGAAAAATCCTACTGAGATTGTGCACGTCACTACTCCACCTGAAACTCAGACATTCAAAATATTAATCAGGCAAATTAGGGATGCTAGGAAAGAGGTGGCTCAATTGAAAAAAAATGCCATGTATGACAGAGTGAAGATGAAGGAGATCATGGATGGATATAGTCATACCCTTGACCTGGAAAGGTTTGCAGCAAGAAAATCCCAACTCCTTCATAGGCAACTCAAAATCCTTTATAGGAAGAACAGAGGCTTTCAGTCTCAGAACAGGAAGCTAAAGGTAGAGTTGCAGCATTTTCAAGATGAAGTAGCTCAAAGAAACTTGCAGGTATTGGTTGAAGCTGCTATTGAAAAAGAGACAGCAGCAGATGAGGAGAACATAGCTCCACTGAAGAAGCCTGTCATTTCTAAAAGGAAGAAGTCTATTGTGCCAAATGAAGATCCTCCTTCTACAAGAAAGAGTGTGAGGTTAAGTGTCAAGGTAAAAAAATAGTTGGTGAAGCCCCATTTTTTAGGATGGTTCCTTTTTGTAAGGCTAAACTGTTATTGAAATATTACCTCTAACACCTATACAGGCTTCTAAGTGCTTGATGTTTCTGAGTTTTTGGTTTTTCGAGAAGAGCTAACTCCTTCAGCAGTAAGAATGCAGACATTCTATATCACTATGGTGCTACAGAATAGTCTGTTTTGGTGTTTCACTAATGTGCTACCTACAATGTTGCCAAATCACCTAAAGATAATGGGATTGATACTATTCAAAGTTACTACTTGCTATGCACATGTTCAAGCTGGAGGTGTTGCATTTTGATGATGCTACCAAAATTTGCACAAAGTCTCACAGTGGCACTACTGAAATTCACAACCTAATATCTTGTAGAGATGAAATATGCACACAGACGCACCACAGTGGTGCTACCAAAATTCACTACCTAATATCTCTCAAAGGACAAAGTTTGCACAGGGGATAGGAAGGTTTGGTGCTACCTTTTATACTTGTCCAGTTTTGAAGTGCACTACTCAGAGTGATACTCAAAGAGGCTACCAACAAACAAAGGATCCAAGAGGGTCAAGCTAACAAATTTTTGGATAGTTGATGATGGAGAAGATTGCAGAAACAACAGTTGACAACATGATGACAACCACATACTCATGAAGGACACATGGCAAGCAGGGATTTGCACAGAAAAGGGGAATCAAGTCAGTTTGAATATTGGTTGGATTAGTCACCAACACTTGCCTATTTTATAGCATAGGTTGTTAGTCAAGTTGTTAGATGCAATAACTTCTTAGATATTTTCAGGGGAAGGAGGCCAGCTCATACCTTCATCTATTGCCTCCCTTTTTTTATAAATAGATAGATGAAATTCTTTAGTAGGTTCAGATGGTTGAGAAAGGCTCCCTTAGACTGTAATATTTCGATGAAGTTACTGTGAACTGGCTATGTACTTGAATTAAGACATCTTGGTTAATAGAAATCAACTTCTCTTTCATCTTATTTTCTTCTGATGCCAAATGTTCATGCTTTGAATGATTCACATGAATGGTTGTGGTAATATTATGGTGGATGTTTGATCATTATATTATCATGATTTTTATTTAGCTTCTTTAGTTTCTAAACTCAAGAAGATCTTGTGTTAAGAATCTTTCTTCCTTAGGATTTTTGTAGACCCGATGTTTATAGAAGCCCCTACACCCTACTCATTGAAGTCTTCCCTCTCTTCATACTCACTCCCAATTATTGATTGAAGTTAGACAATACCTTGATTGCTAGTGCATCCTAGCCATGTTTTCTGAGTTGGAACATTATCATTTTGAGTCTTTTCCATTTGACCCTTAACACTCTTATAATCACAGATAACTTGATGGGTACAGGGCTTGCCTTCCATGCAATCTGAAGGGTGTTGGTGACTAATCCAACCAATATTCAAACTAAATTGATTCCCCTTTGCTGCACAACTCCTTGTTTTCCATGTGTCCTTCATGAGCATGTGGATATCATCATGCTGCCAAATGTTGTTTCTACAATCTTCTCCATTGTTGGCACAGGGGCAGACCAAGGGTTCAACGCTCAAGAGCGCACCAACAAAGCCCTAACTACCAGCCCTTTCGACAACACCTGCGAAGTAGATGAAGTCTCACTTGAGGTAGAGGTAGGGGTGGTTGCGAGACTCAGGTGTTTGCAACCTTAGTTGGGACATGTATCTGTGATTATATTGTCTACAAAGCACCTAACATCGATCATTCATCAATATTCAATCCTTATATTACTTCATAGATAGCACAGATCATCGCGGTGTGCACTCAGATCTATAGTATTTCAGCACTTAACCATGGTAACCCAGATCAGATCCAGTAGATCAGCACTAAGCATCCTCATGCTCATCAGATCCAACAATCATATATATCTAAGAAGCATAGAGCATAAATGGATATATCAAAGAACATAGAATAAGCAAAGATAAACACATTGAATCAAAGCACAAAGCATAACACACAGATTGGCATGGTTCACCCCCCACCCTGGGGCTACGTCCACAAGATCTTCTTCTTTATTATCATCTTCAATCTATTACAAGCACAAATCCTCCAAACCCTTCTTCACATAGGACTGAAGATTTGTGCAGCTCACCAGATCCTTCTTCCTTACATTACAGCACTTAGCTTTCTATAGCAACCTCACAGTAACTTGCACTTAGCCTTGTAAACCTTACACACTTTTCACATATCACTTATTCAACATCACATAGATGCACTACCAATTGCACTAAGAAATCACATCTACTACTTCTTATATTGCCTATCCTTCTATTTATACATCACAAAATTGAGCCTAAATCTGGGTCAACCCACGGGCCAACATCCCTTTCCCATTACATTAACCCAAAACCCTAAAAGGGGCCCAAACATGGACCAAGATCCCGTGATCTCTGCTTCACCTGGCACTCCATATTTGATAGGTTTTCAAAGTCCAAAAATGATCAAATATGACCAAGTGTTCCTCAAAACTTGGTCAAGGGCCAACAGGCCCCCAACACTCACATGTGACTCATCCCGATTCACTCAGGTCTGATCAATTCTTCTTCGAATTCCTCGAGCCTAGCTCGAGATTCTTCTACTTGTCGTTGTGCTATGACCTCCTATTCTACGAACTCTTGGATAAGTGTGTTATTCACTGGCCCTTCAAGGTGTTGTTGTGTTGAATTCATGACCTACTCCAGCTCTGTTCCTTGGCTCTCAATCTCTGTAAATAGTTGGCATGCCTTATCCTGCATAGGTTGAAGTTGTTGAGTTACTTCCACTACCTAGCTCTAGATCATATGGATCTGCTGCTAGGAGGTGCGCTGCTTGTGAGACTGCTTCATTCTCTCTACAGGTGATAGGGCCTTTAGCTGTACTTGTAACTTTTTGGCTTCATGCTTTGCCTCCTGGAGCTGCGACTCCAATTTATGTAATTTTGGATTCTCAGTTAGGTTCTCATATATCTGTGAACTTCTTCTACTCAACTGTTTGCATTCCTTAGTGAGTGCTTTAATACTTTATACTGTGCTCCGGGTAGTCATTTCTCACTGGTCGTGTTCTTCTTTTGAGGTGCTTGGTATGGCCTGAAGTTCTAATTCTATAACTCTTTGTTGAAGTTGCTGAATAACTTTAGAAAGCTTCATCACTCGGCATTCTATGGAGTCCTTTGCCTTCTTCTCTAAGCTGATCACAAAGAGAAATGCTCTATTGACTGCTTCTTCAATCCTGATTTGCTTCACAAGCAGCTTCTCTTTTTCTCTTTTTGGATCTTCACTCTGTCTTCTTCAAATTTCACTTGAAGAGTGTCCTTCTCTTGTTGTGTAGCTTAGTGTTGTTCAATGATTTCCTCTTGTGCTTGATTTAAGGCCTAGGTGGCCTACATTGTTTATTCCTGTGATTTCTGAAGGCGTACTTCAACTGTGTCAACAATCTTGCGGATTTGAACTGGTTCATTTCCCTCTTCTATTGTTCCTTCTGGTAGGGGCGCAATGGAGACTGCATGGCTAGACTAAAGTGCCTGCTGCACTCCTTAGAGATCGATCTCAATTCTATTGTACACTGTCTCTTGCTTGGCTTCCTTATTTTCTTCTATCTCATCTAGCTTCATTCATAGTTGAGATGAGGAAACTGAAGTCATCTGGAGTCAGAGTGGTCTATAGCTTAGTTACGGGTGCTTTTGATTTCTTCCGGGAGGAAGGTTCCAGAGGCGAACCCTTCCTTTTATTTATGATTTCTACTTCATCTTTTGGTATTTATTCGATTTCTTCTAAGTCTTCACCATCACCTCCTTGGTCTGGTGTAATGGAATCCATCCTCATAGATAGGTTGTCTATATCCTGGACTTCCTCAATCTTCTTCGTCTTCTTTGCTTTCTTTGTCTTACTAGGCCCAGGTGTATTCTATGAAACTTCTGGGCTGTCAATGTCAGACACTTCTGCAAGTTCTGCTGGAATAAGGAGGTCTGCCAGCCATTCCTTGGTGATCTCCTCCAGGTCTTCTTGTGTCAGCTTATAATAAGACTGAAATTGTTCCTTGTTCTCATCAGCGTGTGTTGTAATATATATAAAATGGCAGTATGCATTGAACTTTATCAAAGGTCAAAACCTTTATAAAGTATTCGAGGTCATGCGAAGCTCGGACTGGATGGAAAGCTTCAACTGCATGTAGTAGGTATGAAATATGGCATTTGATTACCACTTCTTGTTCATGTCGTTTGAGTACCACAGTGTATTGAACTTCGTAGCCAGTGGTTCAAAGGGGTCAATGTCGGGGAAGGTTGCACCTTCCGTTATCTCCCATGCAACAAAATCTATAAGTATCAAGAGCCAGCTAAAATGAATCTCATGCCCCTGATCCTAGGCTTCTCTGTAGTTAATCTCTAGTTGATTCACCGGGTACTTCACCTAGTTCATCTGTAGTCCCTCTGCGCACTTCCCTACAAGGTTGACTATAAAGCCAAATACTTGCATTGGTTGATTCTGGCGTACCAATTTCCCTGCGATTATTTGACAGGTGAGGCACACTATGCCACTTTCAATAGAAGCCACCTTGTAACCTCGCATGCCTTTCTCAACATCACCATAAGCTTCTTTGATTTTTTGAGCAAGAGCGTGAGCCACGGTCTTCCAGGATAGTAATCACGGGGATCAGGGCTTTGCATGCTAAGCCCTGTGATCCGATTAATCAACGCTGGATCAAATGTTATGCGATGGTTTAACCTTAAGTATCCTTCATGGTAACTCACCAGCAGCAGCTTCACACAAGCATTCACCTCCTGGTGTCTGTCGAAGTGCGGTATCTTCATAACGTTGAGCAAATCGGACTGCGCTAGGTTCATCATCCATTGTTGAGGGACAATCTTCGAACTCTTTCCCTTGATTCTGATTAGGTACTTGTATGGGGCAAGTGTGCTGTAAACTTTATGATCCCCTAGGTTGAAGTCACTAAAATTCAATGCTGTGATCTTGTCATGATCTACGCGGACTATGCATACTCCTTTCAACATGTACATAGTGACTAGAGTGTACTCAAAGTCTCTAGGCACACTATCTCTATTGATCGCACCGCTCAGAGGTGGTATGTAAGCAGGTAGGATGGATGGAACCAACTTCGCGTTGGCCATATCATCTTTATGTTCGGTTCTTCTTTCTGCGTCGTCTCAGGATTTTCCTACTTGAGAAGTCGACAGGGAGGCTTGCACTCCTCTCGTCGATGATGCCTGTAAACCTGTAGACAATCCTCACTCTGACATGACTCTTTCGACTCTGATGATAGCGAGTACCTCTCTTACAAATTCTTCAGTTGCGCTAAATTCTTCAGACATATATGCTCATGATCAACAGCTCAAGTTCTCAAAGTAACATATGTACTGTAGTAAGGTAGAGAGTAAGGGCGGAGTAATCACTGTTCACAATTTAGGTAGTCTGCGGACTCAAATTCACAATTGGAAAAAGTGTCTTCCATGCATGGCACGATGGATTAAGTAAGTAACTCTGTAACGGATCGTTTGTAATGGATATGGGGCTTCCTTAACTCTGGTTCTATCCGTTATGGCATGGTCTAACATTCTGGTGATGAGCCATCAATGCTTTTCGATTCGTTCAGAGCGGCAGTCGAACGGGTATATCAGCCTCCAATGGCTATATTGCTTCATCGTGGTGAAGTGACCCATGTCGTTGTTTTGATATCCCAGTGAAGCTCTAATTTTGCAAAGTTTCTTTCGGTTTCCTATGGAACCCTCTGTAGCATGTCGATTTGAGCTCTCTTTTTACTTAGCTTTCTAGCCTTCTTCCCCGTGAGTTTTGTCTTGGTAGTTCTTTTCTCGTTCTGATTCTTATTTTCCTTGGGCATAGTCACTTCGCGCTGCTGAGGTTCTTTCCCAAGACTCAAGAGAACTACTTTTTCTATATTTGGTACAGATACTCCAATATTCTGTGAGTCCCCTAATTCTTTGACATCTGGGCTTCTAGTGTCAAATAACTTTGATTTATTCTCATGTTCCTATGTCAACTACACAATCCTTCTGGTCATGAAATCTTTTATCTCTTATCTTTACTATTGTAATACCTTTTCTTCCTCCTTTCTGGCTTGATCTCTCTCAATACAAGGTTTTCTAAGTAACATAGTGAACGGGGCACTATCCTCAATAAATTTGATAATCTCAAAATCTTCCTCTGTCGAAGTTCCATTGACATTCACATATATCTGAGTGAGCCTTCCACACAGGTTCACCAGTTTTCCTCTGAATATCCCTATTTCTCCTAATGAAGGGATCATAGTAGGCCTTCCTATAGCTTCCCAAGTTCTTACTGGCATGATATTCACCTAATTTTATTCATCTAAAACACAATCAATATCGAAGTCCCCTATTCTTTCTTCGATGCATTCTTTTTCTTTAAGTATCTATGATAGCCTAACATGTCAGTGGTCAGTCAAGGTGTCTTTCATCTGTATCAATATCGTCTCGGATTCTCTTTGGGGTTCTACTATTTCTAGATCTGCTTTAGGTTTTTCTTCATTCAGATTCATGCCTTGAATATTAGCAATCATTCTAGGGAAATCTAATACTTCATGGTCCAATGCTTTGCAACATAGGCAACTAGATCTCCTACCAGGGCATTCCTTAGCAAGATGTCTTGGTCTTCTACAACTGTAACATAGGGTTAATCCTCTCTTTCTCTTAAATTATTCCCAATGTTTTCTATACTGTGCACTAGGATCATGGTAGCTAGCCTACAAAAAATTCTTTCTAGGATCTTGCATCCATTTGTTAGTCCAAACATTCCTTCTATGCATAGATATAACATATCTATCAGATCTATTCACATCAAACTTTCTTTCATCTATTAATGCCCTAGTTTTCAAGATAGGACAAAGTCTATCAAACATACCTAGATCCATGTTGTAGAAAAAAAAATCACTTATCTTACTTCTATAGAGCACAAAGCTTTCAGATCTAAATTTTCTTAACTATTCTTACCTTTATTAGAGAACTGATCTTATAGATCTTACCTCTTTTATTCATAAATGTTCAGATCTTGCTTCTTTTCTTCAAATCTGGCCTTCTCTTTTTAGATCAAGTACAATATTGCACACTAGGGCATAGGTCCACGCACAGGGCTTCCACAATTTCAGGATGAATCTTTGCACCAAGCTTCTTCTTCCTTAGTTCCCAGCAATCACAGTTTCAGTCCCAGCAATGGAACCATTTTTTGGCATAGGGGAAGACCCAGGGTTCAATGCTCAAGAGCGCACCAACAAAGCCCTAACTATCGACCCTTTAGGGGTGGTTGCGAGACTCAAGTGTCTGCAACCTTAGCTAGGACACGTATCTGTGATTATTTTTTCTACAGAGAACCTAGCATCGATAATTCATCAACATTCAACCCTTATTATACTTCGCAGACATCACAGAGCATTGTGGTGTGCACTCAAATCTACAGTATTTCAGCACTTAACCATGGTAACCCAGATCAGATCTAGTAGATCAACACTAAGCATCCTCATACTCAACAGATCTAACAATCATATATATCTAATCAAAACAAATCATAAATGGATATATCAAAGCACATAGCATAAGAAAAGATAAACACATTGAATCAAAGCACAGAGCATAACACACAGATTTACGTGGTTCACCCCCCACCCTGAGGCTACATCCACAAGATCTTCTTCTTTATTATCATCTTCAATCTGTTACAAGCACAAAACCTCCAAACCCTTCTTTGCATAGGACAAAAGATCTACGCAGCTCGTCGAATCCTTCTTCCTTATGTTACAACACTTAGCTTTCTATAGAAACCTCACAGTAACTTGCACTTAGCCTTGCAAACCTTACACACTTTGCACAAAGCACTTATTCAACATCACATAGATGCATTACCAATTGCACTAAGCAATCACATATACTACTTATTATATTGCCTATCCTTCTATTTATACATTACAAAAGTGGGCCTAAACGTGGGTAAACCCACGGGACAACATCCCTTTCCCATTACATTAACCCAAAACCCTAAAAGGGGCCCAAAAGTGGACCGAGATCCTGTGATCTCTCCTTCGCCTGGTGCTCCATATTTGACAGGCTGTTGAAGTCCAAAAATGGTTAAATATGACCAAGTGTTCCTCAAAACTTGGTCAAGGGCCAACATCTATCATCAGCTATCCAAAAATTTGTTATCTTGACCCTCCTGGATCCCTAGTGTCTGTTGGTAGCCTCTTTGAGTAGCACTATGGGTAGCGCACTTCAAAACTAGACAAGTAGAAAAGGTAGCGCCAAACCTTCCTATCACCTATGAAAAATTTGGCCTCTACAAGATATTAGGTAGTGAATTTCAGTAGCGCCACTATGGTGCATCTGTGTGCAAATTTCGTCTCTACTAGATATTAGGTAGAAAATTTCGATAGTTCCACTGTGAGTCTCTGTGAAAATTTAGGTAGCATCATCAAAACACAACACCTCCATCTTGAACATGTGCAGAGCATGTAGTAACTTTGAATAGTAGCAACCCCATTATCTTTAGGTGATTTGGTAGCACTGTAGATAGCACATCAGTGAAACACCAAAATATATTATTCTGTGGATTTTTGTTTAGTGAACATTATATCTTATGTTTTCCTTCTTCATTCATCCACCTATCAGCATATAATCTTGTTTTCTATTGAGCATCTTTAGTGCCTTCGATGAGTAGAATGTTTGTGACTCCATTGCCCATTGGTGTAGCCTACTAGTCTACAGTTTGCAACCCTCTCCCTTCCTTTCTCCATCTTGTTGATCCACCTATTCAAAACCAAAATTATCTTTTACATTCTAATGGGTGTTGAGCTTACACTTTAGCAGACAAAGTGTGACTTTCAGTGCTAAAATTTTTAGCACCGTTGTCGGGGACAGATTTGAGCAGATTGAAAATATCCTTGGGAAGAATGACATTGCACAGCTCCATATTTAGATGGTGACTAAATTCAGACACCTTTAAGACTGCACATTCACCATGGCAACTCCATTTTTCAGAATCTGTTAGTGACTCCACTCGAATGAGACCAATTAAATGGCTATGAAGGCTATCCTGGTCAGGAGGTTTACCCCACTCAATTTCTCAGTCATAGATTATTATCCACATCCTTTGCCTCTTATTGATGAATGGAAAGATATGTTGCCTATATTTTATGAAGGTGAGGATGACAGCCCTGTTGAGCATGCTCAAAAATTTTAGTCTTTGATGCAGCAGCTTGACATCCATCATGAAGATATATTGATGAAAATGTTCATGTATTCATTGGATGGGGATGCACGTAAATGGTATTTCCTATTACCCCCTTCTAGGATTTCATCCTTTAAGGATTTCCACAGAGTATTCAATGAACACTGCAAAAGGTTTTATCCCTCTGAAAGTATTTTTCATAACTGTTGTGAGGGATATGTAGAATGTGCTCAAGATTTGTTAGATTTCTCTGCTGAATATAAAGATGAAAACGATTTTATTCACTGTCCAAATGAAAGCATAAATAATACTCCTGTATTCAAAGAGGACAACATTCATAACTTTGTTTCAGATCAAAATCATGTGTATGAACAACTACAAGCAGCAGTTGTTGTTGTTCCTGAAATGGATCTTTTTAACAATTATATTCTTGATGAAATTATTGTTTTAGAGGTTGATCATAGGTATGAAGGGAATCTTGTTTTTGATGAATATTATAGTGATGATGAGAAAAAAGATTATCCTATATTTGATCACTATGAAGACAGGGAGTATGATGCAAAGGTTGGCCTTGTCACAGAAGACATAACCCGAATATTTGACCAGGAGCAGCCCTTAGTTGAGGCACATGAAGACATCATTTATACACAGTCATCAGTGGATCAACAACCACCTACGTCAATCCGTCTTCCACTTGTACCCATACTTTACAGTAAGAAACTTGAAGTGGAAAAAGAAATATGATATCAGTCCCATGTGTTTTGTCACCATTTTTATGACCCTGTAGGGGTGTATATGGAGTTGTATTTCTCAAATGTTTTGGAACATGTAAACTTTATTATGTTAGCAGCAGTCAGAGGAGATATAGGAAATGTTTTCAAACCATTGTCATATTCCTCTTGTCTGTTGTCAATCATTGGAATTATAAAGACTCATGTCCACAAGTTGCTTGAATGGCTTTGGTGGAAGTTTGCCTTCACCTAGCACATTGTAAAAGTCAATTAGCTTAGGTTTTGTACATAAATAAGCTCCATCAAGAGGAGGTGTGTTTGATTTCTATTTGAAAGTAGAGTAATATAATTTTTCAGTATGTTGTCTTCAACATGATCAGATAATGACTCCACAAGCCCAAAGGATAAGGCACTGAAACTACAAGAGTTCTTAGAGCCTCACAGGGAGGACTCTATCCCCCATGGAGTCTATGTTAGCAGAAGATTGGTTAAGGTTCCAAGTGTCAAGAAAAAGAATTGAAAACACTCTCACAAGGTTCCAAGCATAAAAATAACCCACATATTTACGGTACCAAATTTCACGCAGACACACAGGCGGGCGCTACCCAAATTCGCTACCTAAATTCTGGCAAAAAATGAATTGTGCAGAGTTATTCTGCCAGTTTTGAGTCACTAATTTAAAACTTTGATTGTGAACAATTGAGAAGGTATTTTGAAAAATGGAGGAGGTTTTTTTTTATAATATTCCAAGTAACAAAAACCTCTCTCATGTTTTCAAAATTTGTTATGGTTTGAGAGATTGTATACATAGAATTGGTGCTACCAACTGTTTTACAACAGCGCTACCTAATTTCCTGTAGTGGTCGCGGTTTTGATATTCGCGTTGTTGGGAGGTTGCCACCTGTCAAGGAGGATTCGAATGGATTCTCAAGGATATGTTAGATGTCAAGGGACACCTTCACCTAATATTTATCTCCAAAAAATTCCTCATTCAATGAGGTGGAGACATTTTATTAATGACTTCCAACAAATTCCTGAAAATTAGCAATTTGTTGGATTTTTGTCTCTTTGATTGTTGCCACCTATCTCCAAGGTTTAAGATCCAATGGAGGATATGGGATTCCACCTCCTAAGGTTATGAGGATGCTATTTTATATTTAAGGAATGAAATATCTTTTGGAGAGGGGATTGATGAGCCAAGAAAGGCTAGAGAGAGTAGAAGAAGGTAGTTTTCCTATGTGTGTTGATTTGTAAGCCTGTGGGCATTTTATGATTGTAAGCATTATTGCTATTGGAGACTCATGAGAGATGTGATTTCCAATTGTAACTCTTTTTTTTTATATTTCTTCTTATTTGAATATATTTCATATTTGAGGATCAAAGGCTGCCAATGATTTATGGATCCCTAAGCATTAGAGGATCTACTGTATTTTTCCCATTAGTCATTGTTTATATTCAAGTACTTGTTGATTCATTAAATTGAGAGTATATAAGTTTAGTGAACATTCTATATTATGTTTTCCTTCTTCATTCTTCCACCTATCAACATATAATCTTGTTTTCTGTTGAGCAGCTTTAGTGCCCTCGATGAGTAAAATGTTTGTGACTCCATTGCCCATTGGTGTAGCCTACTGATCTACAGTTTGCAGCCATCTCCCTTTCTTTCTCCATCTTGATGATCCACCTATTCAAAACCAAAATTATCTTTTACATTATGATGGGTGTTGAGATTACACTTTAGAAGTCAAAGTGTGACTTTCAGTGCTAACAGCTCGGATAGGGAGTTGACTCCTGACTTTCGGGGTCCCTGCTACACAGTGAGAATCTATGTACTCCTCTATCTTCATTCTTCTCCATGCTCCCTATGATTTGAGGTTTACAACCTCACCCCAACATGATAACCCAGTCAAAAACTAGATATACTCTACTTCAATCCTCCATGGTTGCCCATCGAGGTTGAAGCTTTCACTGTTAAGGTCCCAGTAATCCACAAGCATCTCAAGCAACCTCACCTGGGCCCTCATCCCTTTGAGTGCCCAAAATTTATATAAACCTCATCTTTTCAAATCCATTTGGGCCCCCGGATCTCTATCCACAACAATATATACCTCCTCGTGCTCCCTTTCCCTCCACTCTAGCACCATCTTACCAAATAAAAGTCAAAATTTGAGTTAGCAACCATAGAATCTATTAATTACGAACTATTATGTGAGTTGCTTCATTTACAAATAGGAATAGGGTTGAGTATATGTAGCCTTGTTGGCAAATGCTTAACAGGTAGCGTATGCTTGTCATTGATGGCAAGTACAACAGTGAAGATGGCAGGATCAGAATGTGCATCGATGGACAAACAGGAACAATGTAGGCTCAAGAGGAATTAGCACAGAGTCGAAATTCTTCCAAGTAAGAAGGATGTGTAAGCCGGGAGGAGAAGATTCAGTGACCATTGGATCCCATTCAAGTTTCCCGAAAGAACGAGGGCGGTCAGATATGAAAGAAGATAAGACGAGCGCACTGAAGAGGAGGACAAAGCTCAGTCATTAGATCCAAGTGCAAGACCCGACCATCGTCAAATCAAGGATAACCTGCACATTTTTTAAAGTACAAGGAGAAGTGGGAGTAATCGCGATGTGCAAAGTCACGATCTAATCTGAGCCATTGAGATCTAGGTTGATCTGAACCGTTGATCAAACTCCACATCGGAGTTTCGCGAATCGCGACTTTGAAATGACAAAGTCACTTGACATCAGGAATGTCGATTTCGCGATATGCGATATCACGATGAAATCTGAGCTGTCAGATTAAGGTTAAATCTGAACCGTTGATTCCAGTCAATGGAGAGGCGTCGGGGATCCGGACTTTGAAATGACAAAGTCACTTGACATCAGGAATGCTATTTCGCAATGAGCGATTTCATGATTTAATCACAACCGTTGAATAAATATCACATCTAGGCCATTGATTCAAGTCTGTATCGAAGTTTCGGGGATCGCGAATTCATGAGGCAAAGAACACAATGCAACGAGAATCCCAATTTCGCGATATGCAAAATCACGAGTGAATCTGGACCGTCAGATCCAGAAATGATCAGGACCGTAGATGTAATTCCATATCAGAGTTTCGGGGATCACGAATTCAAAATGAAAAGAACTCAATACAACAAGAATCCCAATTTCGGGATGTGCGATATCACGATCCAATCGTGGCCGTTGAAACAAATTCATATATGGACCATTGGTTCAACTTCGTGTCAGAGTTTCATGGATTGCGACTTGGAGAGTCGAGATGCCTCATCTCCAGACTCACGAAATGCAAAATCGCGAAAGCGCCTTATGCATAAGGCTGTGGTCACAGCCCTTGGTCACATTAGCAAGAGATGGACAGATGTCAGAGGACAAGGAGGAGCCGAGTCTTATCGCACGGTCAGGTGGAGAATGATACAGAAGGTGACACGACAGGAGTGGGGCCCTTCATCAATACTCCACCATTCCGGACCCCCCCCCTGTATTAAAGACAGAAAGGCAAGGGGGGTCCATAATTGCATGAGATTCGTTGATCTGAACACTTTAATCCTGACCGCTCGAAAGATGCGCATCCAATTCCGGACCCCCCCCCCTCCGCTTAAAGATAGAATGGAAAGGGGGCTCCGGAATCGAATCCAGACCGTATATCTGAGAGCACAAATACTGACTGTCTAGATTTTCTCACCGCATATCCAACGATGTAAATGAATTTAAACAAAATCGGAGGGCTACTAAGGCATGACGTAGTGAGACTGCCAGAAACTATTGATGACGTCTGCTAGAGAAGTAGAAGAGACCGTTGTGTGATCGCCAGAGGAGATGAAGAGCTCCAAGCTTCGTCCAAGTGAAGAAAGACTATTCTTAGAAGGGATTGATAGATGGATGAGCGTGGAATCCTGTAACTAAAACAGAGAAGGTGAGATCGACCATCACAGAGAAGACGAAGAATCTCAGCTGCTAGAGAGACTGAGGAAACTCAACATAACATCCAGTCATGCTGAACGCGTGGGAAAAACGGCCAGAGAAGCTGAAGAGTCACGATGATAATCAGATAGAACACTCGAGATGTGAAGGATAACGGTGCAGAGTCATCATGCAAAGGCATTGCGAACACTACATGCACAAGGTGCACAGAAGCTATAAATACACAGTACATAGAAGAGATGAAGTTGAGGCTGTTGTTGTTGTTGGAGGTTGTTGTGATTGTTGTTGGTGAAGATAATTCATGGTTGAAGAAGGATGAGAGTGCAGTAGCTGGAGAGAAGAAAAGAGGAACTGTGCGGTGACTGGGCATAGCACACAGAGCAACGAAATGCAGCAGAATAGTGATAAGTCAGGTAAGCCATCGTCGAACATCATATCACTGTAATAAATTTAGTAGCAAAGATTTATATTTCAGGGTGGTTGGGAGGAGCTAGGGAGGACTGGTGTCCTCAAAGGTTCAGGTGGGTGCTTGAACACAGGGAG